>JAWNZC010000376.1:1190000-1357500 GCA_035771165.1 Paragorgia papillata | reverse complement strand
TGCTAATGGCGCCGATCAGGCAATTGTGTGGGTAGATCAATACGAAGATGGAAAATTTGGGACACAATGCTGTGTGTTTGGTTGTAAAAATCGAAAAAAAGAAGAAACAGAACGAAAACAAACTCCATAGCGACATTTCACACATGCAGTTGGTCGCTTAGTAATGACGGATTCTGGCTTCATTTTCCAAGCAATAGTTGCTCGATCCAGTCTTCGTTCGAAGTGAGTGATCTGCCTCCTCCGCAGGCCCTCATTGCATTATGGACAGGTTACAGTTTTGAGAGGGCCTGCAAGATCTTGTAAACAAAATGGTTTCCGGCCGCTGTTCGACAAACGTACGTCCGAGTTCTTTTAACTCTGTGACCCACAAGGAAATTCGGTCTGAAACTTTCTAACAGATGACAATGAAGAAACCAGTATGTTTTAGAATTATCGACCTTCTGTCCATAGTATTTTTAGCGACAAAAATGAATGGAAGGAAATAAATATCTGCTGAACAAAATCAAATTCGACGGTCAGGAAAGTACGGGTTTTTCTTATTGTTTTTTTTGTTTTGTTTAGATCTCGAAGACTGTCAGCTGACCAAGAGTTAATGAGATTAATATTAATTTTGTTAAATTGTACGCTATATATATATATATATAGTGTAGCGTAAAACTAATGCAAGTTTCAGTTATTGTGGAAACCGAAAAAGTTATAACCGAAGAGTCACCGGCCTCCGGGTAGACAAAGTGCATTTTCGTTGATTATTCCGGCCGAAAGTTGACAAAGTTCAACCGTAATTGCTTTTTTCAACAATTCCTTCATTTTAAAGCTAGGATTCGTATGTCATAAGTCTTCAATGTTCTTCAAAATCTTGGGATATAGCCATGGCTATTAACAAAGGGTTATCCGGTACCGTTTCGTAAAACAGCTGGCATCGCGGCGCTATTAACGTGATCCCAACGTATCATATACCAATTTAAAGCCAATTAACCATGGAAGACGATTATAAAATCTAAAATTATGGAAAATATAATGGTTATCCGCTGTATTTATCGAAAGAAAAAATAAGGTTGTGTTGGCTTCAAGAGTTTAAAGTTCTTTGGAATTTAATTTACAGTTTTGAAATTTATATCATTGTAATCACTGATAAATTATCCACAAAATCATGTCGGCGATTTTTGAAATTCTGTTTCGTTCGGTTTTTATTTACTATTTACGTTTTAGTCACAATATATTTCACAACTTGTTAATTCAAAACGCGATAAAATAAAAAATATTAATAAAAAATCGCCGACACGTGTTTGTAGAAGAGTATGTACTTAGTAACTGCCAAAAGTTTCAGCGAAAAATATTGAAACGCTGCGAAGTTCTAACTGTTGAAAAACACAAATTTCGGCGAGTGGAGAAAAAGCGTCTGGAAGGTTTTGAGTGATTAGTCCCGCAGGCCCTCCAGAAAACGTGCGTGACCCGTCCATGATGCAACGAGGGCCTGCAGAGGAGGCAGACCAGTGCTCTCTATACATTTTAAAGCTTTGTTGCCATTATCCAAAAATACTGGTATAGGCCAATTGCACTTATTCCCTTGGTGACTTCTAAATAATGAAATTTTGATAAATAATTTGCTCTGTTGAACGTTAAGACTGACGTTGTCCCCCGTTTTGCCGTCATGTGCAAGAAGTTTATACATGTATCATTCACATGTATATTCTGATTTTGTTGTTACTCTACGTATTTTAACAGCTTTCCAAAAAGAGATTTGGAACATGGTGTCAGGAAAACCGTGCTGGCAATATTTGAAAGCTCATTCGGAAATCGGTCAGGTCATTGCATGGATTTCCTCATCTTCGGAATCCTCGCAAGATTCACAAGTGCTTCCAGCTCTAACTTTAGAAGCACGCAGTGATCTTTCCGAGTGCAGTTGTTTTCTTATTGAAGTAATCTTGGATGAGCTAACGAGGTACGTGTTTCTGGTAGCTTTCTAGTTTGTTGGTGGGGAGCACGGGTGGCGTGTGCTGCTAGTGCGCTGCCAACCTCGTACCCAGGGTCTTATCTCCGCTGCCCCGCCCCCGCCCACCGCTGCGAAAAGACCCGGTCCAGGCTGGTCACGTGTCGTCTACCAAAATGTTCGACTGTGGAGGGTCCCCTGCGTATCAATGCTTGACCTCGCTGGAATAGTCGAAGAAATGCATGTATACGTATCTTGTCTTGCTTTCTGGTATTAGATTTTGAAATGAATGGTTAAACCGGTGACACGATTTTAAAATTGAAACAAGTTGTTTTGACAGCTATTGTTTTTAGTTTGTAATAAATCGCTGTGTTTATTTAAGTTTATAATGAAGAAAGTTTTTGATGTTCCCATTCGTTTAATAATCGTCAACCTGGTTCGAACCTTTGTCAACTTAGATGTATATTTATTACCCCAACTCATAAGACCATAGTTAAGGTACGGATATACAAGTGTATAATAGAGTTGTTTTAACATCTTCAAAATGTCATGGATATCAATTCATGACAGATGTCCGTCGTCCAATCCAAACAGGGCTCAGAGCTTGTTTATGGGACAAAAAGTTATATCCTGACGTTCGTACAACGACGTTGCAACAACTTTACCTGCCACTTACAAAAATCTTACTTGGTTAGTTCTAAACTTATAATTTGTCTGATGTTACTGTTTGAATTTTCTAGAAATGGACTTTACTCCAAGAAACTGCTCACGAACTTTCCACTGCTACTGCGCCATCTCTGTCGGACAGGAACACTTTTCACCAAAGCTCATCCTTTGCATGGCATAACCAGCAAGGATTGCCAGGATCTAGAACAAACTCTGCAAGAAGGTGAAACTGTTTATTCACTCAAGCTGTTTCACAAGGAGATGATGGAGTATTGCTCCAAGCACAACTTCATGAATCTTTTGTATTACTATCTGGATTTTTACAGGTAAATACCCACACATGTTATTATTACCTCCGCCAGGAGGTCATGTTCTTACACTTGTTTGTTTGTTTGTTCGTTCGTTCGTTCGTTCGTTCGTTCGTTCGTTCGTTCGTTCGTTCGTTCGTTCGTTTGTTTGTTTGTTTGTTTGTTTGTTTGTTTGTTTGTTTGTTTGTTTGTTTGTTTGTTTGTTTGTTTGTTTGTTTGTTTGTTTGTTTGTTTGTTTGTTTGTTTGTTTGTTTGTTTGTTTGTTTGTTTGTTTGTTTGTTTGTTTGTTTGTTTGCTTGTTCGTTCGTTTGTTTAATTGCTTGTTCGTTCGTTTGTTTAATAAACGCCTTTCTTTAACAAACGCCTTTCTTTAACAAACGCCTTTCTTTAATAGACGCCTTTCTGTAATAAACGCCTTTCTTTAATAAACGCCTTTCTTTAATAAACGCCTTCTTTAATAAACGCCTTTCTTTAATAAACGCCTTTCTTTAATAAACGCCTTTCTTTAATAAACGCCTTTCTTTAACAAACGCCTTTCTTTAACAAACGCCTTTCTTTAATAGACGCCTTTCTGTAATAAACGCCTTTCTTTAATAAACGCCTTTCTTTAATAAACGCCTTCTTTAATAAACGCCTTTCTTTAATAAACGCCTTTCTTTAATATACGCCTTTCTTTAATAAACGCCTTTCTTTAATAAACGCATTTCTTTAATATACGCCTTTCTTTAATAAACGCCTTTCTTTAATAAACGCCTTTCGTTAATAAACGCCTTTCTTTAATAAACGCCTTAATAAGCGCCTTTCTTTAATAAACGCCCGATATGCTGCTTTTAGATTTTCTTTGTTTATGGCTGCAGTTGAAATCTTGGGAAACAGCTGGTATAATATGTCTGACTCAGTAAAAGTGAAAATGATTTTGTTTGGCGCTGATAATTTGAATTTGAATCAAAATAATGCTATTTTTTGCCATGTGCAACAATATATTAAAAGTTCAGAGCGTTTTGTAGTTTTAAATGATTGATAAACCAGCTGTTTCCTTGGCTGACTATTATGTATTATGTAATGCGTGTACTCTTATACCACTTTTTGTAACCATTTTATAAATATGCGTGAGCCCCCTAGATGAGCTTTTATTGCTCTTGGGGCAAACGTAAGAAATATATGTTTAAATAAAAAAAACAAAAAACGCCTTAATAAACGCCTTACTTTAACCCTTTACCCGGTAGATTACCAGGAGGTCTCCACTTGACTTGTATTTCATGTAATTAGCAACTTATATTCTCTTGTAAGCTGTAAATTATATGTGTGGATAAAAACGTGAACTTGAACTTAAACCATGCCCGGTAAAGGGTTAATACACGCCTAGTCTCTCTAATAAACGCCTCTCTCTAATAAACGCCTCTCTCTGATGAACGCCTCTCTAGTCTCTAATGAACGCCTCTCTCTAATAAACTCTTATCTCTAATACACGCCTCTCTCTAATGAACGCCTCTCTCTCTAATGAACTCTTCTCTCTAATACACGCCTCTCTCTAATAAACGCCTCTCTCTAATAAACGCCTCTCTCTGATGAACGCCTCTCTCTAATGAACGCCTCTCTCTAATGAACGCCTCTCTCTAATAAACTCTTCTCTCTAATACACGCCTCTCTCTAATAAACGCCTCTCTCTCTAATAAACTCTTCTCTCTAATACACGCCTCTCTCTAATAAACGCCTCTCTCTCTAATAAACTCTTCTCTCTAATACACGCCTCTCTCTAATAAACGCCTCTCTCTGATGAACGCCTCTCTCTAATGAACGCCTCTCTCTAATGAACGCCTCTCTCTAATGAACGCCTCTCTCTAATGAACGCCTCTCTCTAATACACGCCTCTCTCTAATGAACGCCTCTCTCTAATGAACGCCTCTCTCTAATGAACGCCTCTCTCTAATACACGCCTCTCTCTCTCTAATACACGCCTCTCTCTAATGAACGCCTTTCTCTAATAAACGCCTCTCTCTCTCTAATAAACGTCTCTCTCTAATGAACGCCTCTCTCTAATAAACGCCTCTCTCTAATAAACGCCTCTCTCTAATAAACGCCTCTCTCTAATAAACGCCTCTCTCTAATAAACGCCTCTCTCTAATAAACTCCTCTTTAATAAACCCCAAACATCCCTTTTAGAGCTTCTTTTAATAAATTCCAAGGGCATCTATTGAAATAAATGCGGTATGTAAACAAATAGATAGCTCTGCCACCATGGTGAGCCTAGCACGCTGATGGGTAACCCTACCCCTACGGTCGCCCTAGCACTACTGTCACCCTACCACTCACGTTAACGAAATGGGGAAAGACAATAAACTAGGGTTACTTTGTTACTATAGGGTAACCCTATATACTTACTATATTGTAACTATACTTCCATGTAAACAGCTATAGAGCCTAATTTCTGACGGGTGTGAATGGATTAATGAGATCTTCCCCTGTGTTAATAATTGTTTTGTGCTTTCCTTTTTAATTCAGACTGTGCCAAACCATAGAAGAATGTGAGGAATTAGTTCCGAAACAGATACACCAGGAGGTAGACATGTTGCTGAAATTTCGTTTGGCTGGTCTTTTTCCTTCAGGTATGTTCTGGTAAACGAAAATACACAAGAAAACACGTATCAGGGCTGTTTAGGTGAGGAAACTAACGGCCTTGTTACACGTAGAGTTTTCTGTGCAACTTGTGTCGCAAAATCAATTATGTATCACACCATCATGCCAAACGTCATTCGCAACTTGCGTGGCAGAAAAAGATGTTGCGAGTTGCAAATGATAATCCAACATTGATTATTTGACCTTTGCTGTACTTGGCGACCTGTACTCGGCGTCCCGGAAGATAGAGGTCAACTATTTTGTATTAATTTAACTGTTTCACACGATCACAAATAACAGAGTTGTGCAATAATATTTCAAATTCGAGTTAGTGTTTTAAGGTGGCTCCCTAGGGTTTTTATATAATGCATAACTATGTTCGACTAAAATGCTTATTATGTTAAACTTAAAATGCTTACCCATTGTCCTTCCCCTGTAACTTATGTTCATGAAACTTTCCAGTAAGATGAGTAATGTTCTCGCAATTAATTTTGCGCTGTTAGTTACATTACGAAGATCGTTGCCATGGCAACAAAGAGTCTAAAAGATAAAGGATTTTTTTGTATTTTTCATCTTTTTTCAGCCATTTCTTGAGTTTTCTTTGATGAAAATTTTTCAAAGTTCGCAGTCTTATGGGAAGTGCTTCGAGAAACGTTTTACTGTCAAAAAAATGTAGGGTTGTTCTGGTGGTTTTGTCAATATCACCAAATTTAATGTTTTTTAACATTAAGCAAAATTCGTCCCCTAGAATTTTTGAAAAAAGAGAACTATAAAGGAAAAAGTTTCCTCGTGAGCTGTGGAAACGTTTAAAAAAATTTCATCCGAGGAAACGCAAATAATTTGCGTCAATTTTTGGGATTTTTACTGGTGCTGACGTCATAAAATTTCACGATTATCAGTAAGTTTGCCGCCAAATTAGCAAGCAGCTCGCGCGCGCTAATAAAACCCTAGCGAGCCACATTAAAAGTGGTTTCTAAATCCGACCCGGTCATGAAGAATGTCGCTTATATTGATTTGACCTCCCTGCGAGAACTAGACGTGTAGAAAAGCTATATTCTCAGCTACGGCAATCTCCCATAACTGGAAAGCCGTTGTGGTTTCACTAAATAGTACTTCGCGACTCCCAGTTGATCTTGGCAGCCTCGTTAATTTGGGGTTAGAAGCGTTTATTTGAGGGGGGGGGGGGGGTATGGCGATTATGTGTGGAAATTGCCAAGCGTTTGGGGGCAACAATTGTTTTTGGCGAGTTGTATAGTCCATCAATAACTGGTGCTCCTCAAGTAAGTGCAGGTGATGTCAAGGAAACAGTTAGGCTTCTGTCTGTTTATCCAAAAAAATGAAAGATTGTTGGATGCTTTGAATGAGCTGAAAGATGACGTTCTTGATGATAATGTATAGCCATTTATAATGCAGTGGTTTGATGACGAGGATTAGCAAAAGCTAAAGAAATCCTCATTATCAAGCCACCTGATGCAAAAATATAGTGTAACTGGCCATGCATATTTGACCCCATTATGAGAGATGAATATATACATTATCTTGCAATGCCTTAAACATGAAAAGACATTGCAAGATATGCACATAAAATTATCTTTAATAAAACAGCAATAAGTTCAGTCATTTTTGTATAAAATGTGGAAGATTATTTGTATTGGAAACCATGCAATCATCATTAGTGGTATTTTTTAATTTGTTGTGAAGGGTTTCAGTTTGTGAAAATAAAGTTTAGTTATAAATGATGGAAATACTGACATGCGAAATACTCAGATATATACAAAATGACTATACACTTATCACTCATTTTAGAGGAAGCCAGATCAACTGGGGGGGGGGGGGGTCACAAAAATTTACCTTTGCTTGGATGGTATCGCATGAAGGGGGCAGAATGAAATCACCATAGCCCCCCCTCCCCCCACCACCACCACACACACACACTAAATAAATTATGAATGCTCCCGTACTGATCTCACTTTGAGAATTTTAGTTTGGCTAGTTGGCCAATCTATTTACAAGTTTTGCCAATGACAATACACAACAATGATGACAATAATTACAATTACAAAGACAAAGGCAGGAACTGACCACAGAGACTAGTCTCCAATAACGGGGTCCCATATTATGTATACAGTAAATTATATTAATGACAACAATAATAACAATAACAACAATAATAATAATAATAATAATAATAATAATAATAATAATAATAATAATAATAATAATAATAATAATGATAATAATAATAATAAGTATAGGTAATCATATGATAGCGAGTACAATTAAGGATTTACACTACAAGTAATATTTGAAAATTTTGCCAAAATTGCACAAATTTTCAAATATCACGAGTAGTGTAAATCCTTAATTGTACGAGCAAAACCATATGATTACTCATTTATTATATGCATGACAAAATTACGACACGTACGCTTCGTACTCACTCACGCCTTTAAAAACATCTTGTTTCATTACTTGACAAGAAACATTTTCACTCTGGGTGTTCTCTGTACTCATTTCAAAATATTTACATGGAATTTTTAGTTCATAGTGTACCACAAGTCGTTGGAAATGTGAAAACTTTCCATTGTTGCATTGCAGAATTGACCGCCATTTTCAATTTTATTGTCAACATCGTTCCCAGGGCCTTCTCTATTTTTATTAATTGTACTGCAGTACAATTAATAAAATAATTGTACTCTCAACCAATCAGAATGTAGTAATTTTGTCATGCATATAATAATAATAACAACAACAACAACAACAACAACAACAACGACAACAACAACAACAACAATAATAATAATATAATCTGAAATCGTTATTCTTTTGAAAGTATAAACTTATAATTTAAATATTGATATTGTCTATTAATAGATCTCTCTGTTATTTGCTCCATGAGTTTTTCCAACAGCAGTGCTGTCTTGAGCACATCCAATCCGTCTTTGATCAACATGTTGTCTAATCATCGTCCGATTATGGCTATTGCTACCTGTCTCTATGCACCAGTTGATTTGTCTCAGGTAGTTATTTCATTTTTACAATAGAAATGTCGTCTTCCGATGTCAAAATACAGCCAAGGTAGTTAAAAAACTTGAGTTTGCCTTAAATTTTCAACCTACTTGGCTGTAGTTAGAAATGGGAGGAGGAACAAAAAAAAATTCCTGTTGGATATATAGCTTCTCAAACGAATCTATATTTTAAGAGAAAATCGACGGAAAGGTTTGCTTAAAATTGTCGCAATGGATGAACCAGGCGGAAATCTAATTCTGGTAAGAAATATTATTGCCCAGCATACTGCTTTAAACAAAACCATAACACAAAATAATTTTGAAAATATTTACTAACGTTTCGTTACTACACGTAACATCATCAGAGTGATAAATATACAACATACATGAAGGTGACTTAAATAGCTTAACTAGTGACATAAATAGAAAGTGATAAGGTGACAGACAAGGTGACAGAAAAGGTGATGTAAGACAAATGAATTGTCAAACTGGTGAAGAGACACCACACCGTAAAGAATGAGAAATGATCTAATGTTAGCGTTAAGAGAGGGTTTAGACTTAGAAATTAAGAAGCTTTCTCGAAGAAGAACATCTAATTGGTTAGAACCTGACGATATAATTGAAAAGTCATCAAAAGAAACATCGTGTCCAGTTTTTAGATTTCGATCCCGTGTCGTTTACAAATTTACGTGCCGATGCTGCCAGGCATCGTATGTCGGCGAAACATGCCGACTCCTACACACTAGGGTATCGGAACATATGGGTATTTCGGCCTATACCGGAAAACCACTTTCAGTGTCTGCCATGTCCAGCATTCTGGCACACAAGATAAAAACTGGACACGATGTTTCTTTTGGTGACTTTTCAATTATATCGTCATGTTCTAACCAATTAGGTGTTCTTCTTCGAGAAAGCTTGTTAATTTCTAAGTTTAAACCCTCTCTTAACGCTAACATTAGATCATTTCCCTTTGCACTCGTTTCGAAGTATTTTTTCTTTACGGTGTGGTGTCTCATTACCAGTTTGACAATTCATTTGTCTTACATCACCTTTTCTGTCACCTTGTCTGTCACCTTATCACTTTCTATTTATGTAACTAGTTAAGCTATTTAAGTCACCTTCATGTATGTATATTTATCACTCTGATGATGTTACGTGTAGTAACGAAACGTTAGTAAATATTTTCAAAATTATTTTGTGTTATGGTTTTGTTTAAAGCAGTATGCTGGGCAAAAATATTTCTTACCAGAAATATTTCTTCTTTAATTTTTTTAAAGTTTTCATAGCGATAATGTAATATAAATAAGTCTTGTGGAAACACCACGTAAAATATTTATTTGCTAAGCTTTCGGCCTGTTGAATCAGGCCTTCATCTTCTTCACGTGGTGTGCCCTATTCGGAGGACATTCTTGATTTTGTTTTCTACTTAATGAAATTAACGTGATAAGCCATTGTATTCTTACGCAATTTAATTTATCAGTTGCTTAGTTCACAAATGACGTGAGCCAAACAGCTTGTTGTATTGCTCTGATGAAGGTCTGAGTCAACAGGCCGAAAGCTTAGCAAATAAATATTTTACGTGGTGTTTCCACAAATCTTATTTATATTTCTTTCTTTTTGAAAAGAGCTCTTCCAGCTTGACTCTTCCAAACCTTACAGGTTTCCTTCTGTAGTAACACTGGACCAATGAGGGTTTCTCTTCACTGGACCTTTAGGGAGAACAGTTTAGATATAACTGATAGGGCTATTGAGTATAAATTAAGTTAGTTTAAAAAGACTGTATTTGCGTGCCTTTAAATCGTTTGTCGTTACTTTAAAAAGTAAAGTTCTTTAAATGGCAGCCATTTGAAGTAAATAATTAGGTTTTTATATCTATTTTTTGGTAGATACTCCAACCGAATTCGGGAGAAGTATTGGGTGATATATGGCAATTGGACGAAACGTTACTAAGAAGCACTCTGAGTTGTTATCCCAGGCTTTGTTCTGCTCTCTTTCCTAGAACAGGAAACCAAAAGTTGAGCGAGGATCCAGATATCACGCTCTATAAACTACTTCAGGTATGTCTGCAGGAGATATATGCGTTATCAGGGTTTCCCCCGGTCGATCCTTGAATTAATAGGGTTGAACCTCCATTAAACGACCACCCTTGATGCACAAGGACATGATGAAGGGATAAAGGATAAATGACTGGGGGGCTAATCATCCTTACTTGCAGCCAGTGACTGAATTGCGAAGGACGCAGATCAACGTGGCCGTGTCGAGGCATATCAAAGGCGCTCCAGGCAGCCACCATATACGATCCAGTTCAGACCACGGATCACAGCTAAGATGTTAGGTGTTGATTTTATGGAGGGAGGAAAACCGGAGAACCCGGCGAAAAACCCTCGAAGCACAGGAGAGATCAACTACAACTCTATACGTACGTGAGTTCCAAGCTCGACGACGGGGTCATTCCCAAGCGGTCTCCCATCTAAGTACTAACCCCGTCTAACCGGGCTTACCTCTTTGGTGAGAGGCAGCGCGCTAACAGCACACGCCACGCGAGCTCGCTAAAATCTTGTAGGGCCCAAATCCTAAAATTTCTTTGTTAATGAACGGAGCAAACCCAAGTTATAACAAAAACATTTACGAGAACGCCTACAGCGTCTATAAAGATTGATGTTCAAAGTGTCCATGACACGAAAACAAAATCTGTCTCATTTGGGGAAAAAAGACACTTAAAATGACAAAGTAACATTTTTGTATTTTTTTTTGTTTGCTTTTTTTTTTGCATCTATTTTTGTTGTTGAGATATTTCAGGTTGTTTTGTATGCAAATTAAACATCTTGACTTCACGTGTGTATCACTTTACGTTACTTTACTTCACTTTGCTTCACTTCGCTTCGCTTCACTTCACTTCACTTCACTTCACTTCACTTCACTTCACTTCACTTCACTTCACTTCACTTCACTTCACTTCACTTCACTTCATTCACTTCATTCACTTCACTTCACTTCACTTCACTTCACTTCATTTCACTTTACGTATGAACGTAAGTCAGTCTTCATCTCGCTTTCCGGGCCAGTTCACTTATCTGCAATGTATTTTTCTTTTATAGGGTAACTGCTCGTTTGAAATATCCAGCCTGTTTGCGTGGCAATCAACTAATACATTAGCCACAAGAGGAGGTAAGATTTCTAGGTTTTATAATTTATTTTCATCGAGTATTGAAGCATATTTATACATCTTTCCGTTTATAAAGTCTTATTTGTTTTGCGCGAAGGCTTCTTTTCCCAAGCAATATAACTCTAATATGAGAATGAGAGGGGAAAATGATGCCACTATATGGTCTTTCAGGCGACGTTTCAAAATTGCCGAAAAATAACATTTAATCCAATTTACTTTCCAAACGAGTTTGATGATCCCCAATTTTTTTGCATTTAAACATTTCTTCTTGTTTAAGTAATCAATATAGACGGACGGCCAACCTCGATAAAAGTGTCTCAAAAACATCGTTGATGGCATTTTTTGTTACAAGCAGGTAACCATGCCAGATAGTATCGGATAGTGTATATTTTGAAGGTGAGGGGGGTTACCAGCCGTAATTTATATACTAAAATTTGGGGTTTTTTAAAGGCACACTGGGATGAATGGGATTTCTATGGAATGATGCGAACTACACGTAGGTGTTTCATTTTGAAAGACTCGCTTCAGAGCGTTATCCAATCAGCGAGCCTCCAGTTCTGGTTAACCTAATTCGCATAACTCACAATCATAAACAAACAAGAAATATGGCGTGAATACACCTAAATATAACACTTCGAAGTAAAGCCACAACAACGTAAGCTTGCCAAGAATCAGAAATTTATTTGATCTGGTAGATACAAAGAAGTCTCATATTGGTAAATTACTGTTAAAGCTGAGCTTTTGTACTACAGTACAGTGTTGCTCGGATATCTTCAGACATTTAACTCACCGGATCAACAGTGCTATCTGTGATACACGGATGGCAACCGGCCTAGTCATCTTGGTTAAGGTCTAAGCTACATTTCTATGGTGGTTACCTGCATGTTTGTAACAAAAAGTTGGCTGCTTGTTATGGCTGTTCTTCGAAGTGTTATGTTTAGGTAAATTTGCGCCATGTTTCTTGTTTGTTTATGATTGTGAATTATGCGAATTAGAATAATCAGAACTTCAGGCACCCTGATTGGATAGCATTCTGAATTTAGCCAATCCAAATAAAACACAAACGTATTAGGCAGCACTTTACAGATATCCCATTCATCACATTGTGCTTTTAAAAAGCTACAAATTTTAGAATATAAATCAATAATTATGACTGGTAAGCCCGCTTACCTTCAAAATATATATACACTATCCGATAAGATTTACCATGGTTACCTTCTTGTATCAAAAGTAATATTTTGAAGCCTTGGCTGGTCGTCTAATAGGCAAATTTTAGAAAAATTCTGCGTCTCCAATTTTTTAGAGAAACTAAAAAACCATGATTTCTATTTTTGGTAAAAAAATGGATATACAGAATTTTTTAAGAATTTGCCTGATGATTATTGTATGTAATACCATGATCGCCTCGGATTCTTTTGTCCTCCAAGGAATGTAAACCTCGTATTTCCCTCATTGCTCATGCAAGAGGGAAATTTATCCTTTGTCTTCTAATTTTCCCGTGCATGTTGATGAGGGAAAATTAGAAGACAAAGAAATCCTTTGTCTTCTTCTAATTTTCCCGTGCATGTTGATGAGGGAAAATTAGAAGACAAAGAAATCTTTTGTCTTCTTCTAAATTTCCCGCTTGCATTAGATGCAACTTCTCTGATCAACCGTGTAAATTTCCTGTCGGTAAGATTCTTAAAGTTTTCCTCGGCAATCATAATATTACAAACTAATAACATTACTTGAGGGAAATTAGCGATTAAATTTCCCCTTTGCCTCGGGAAGATTTGTAAAAGTCCGAGGGCCGCAAACCTACCCTCGGCGGCGGGGAAATTTAATCGCTAATTTCCCTCAAGTCATGTTATTACTTATAATAAATGCATGGCGTTGAGGGTTATTATAACAATAGAGTTGATGTTTGCGGGCATAAATATGTTTTTGGCCCGACTCAGGCTCATTTTAGCCCGAGCCGAAGGCGAGGGTTAAAATTGGCTACGAGAAGGGCCAAAAACATATTTATGCCCAAGAACATCGACTCTATTACTATTATAATAATTTTAGTGGGCATTTAGAAGAAAATCAAAGACAGTATACGGTAAACAGTATCTTGAACCGTGCCAACACAGACATGGCCAGACATCCCCGTAAAATTTATTATC
This sequence comes from Paragorgia papillata, assembly GCA_035771165.1. Lineage (NCBI taxonomy): Eukaryota > Metazoa > Cnidaria > Anthozoa > Scleralcyonacea > Coralliidae > Paragorgia > Paragorgia papillata. The sequence goes on along the minus strand of JAWNZC010000376.1, from coordinate 1,343,662 downwards.
CGCTATAGATACATTTCGCCGACACTTGTAGCTTTTTTAAAACTTTTCGCACAGATTTATTTACACGACCAGAAAGAACATATTCATAGTACCATTACCACTTACATGTAACTTGGCAGAAAAACGCAACATTTATCATCAAAACAATCTTTGCTCCAAAGTATTGACAAGAAAAGCATACAATTCCATAAACAACAAACCAATAGTGATTTAATTGTACTGTTAAAATGATAGGCTCAGATCAGAGGGCAAAAATATATTTTAGCCTGCAAAATTCTCCATTTTTGCCTAAAAAATACACCACAGTACCCGATAAAATTATTATAATAGTGAATTATAATTGTTCCCGAAAGCTTTGGGAGAGTTTGTGGAAGTTACACAGTCACCGAAGAAAAATTGACACGTGCTCAAAAACAAATTATTATCTCGTAACTTTTGGAGGCTAAAACAATATTAAATATAACTTAAAGACATTGCTTCCGAATTTGTTTCTGAAATAAATTAGATTAAATGTAAATTTACGGTATGACCAAAAGTAGACATGAAATATATTAGATTAAATGCAAGTTTACGGTCTGACAAACATTCTGCCGGCCAGCATGAGGTTTTGTAAAGCCTTGTAACTCAGCGAAAAAGACGTGGATAATTAATGTACGGAAGTCATCTGAATTGCTTGCCATATTAGATTCGAAAAGAAACTCAGGAAGACCTGTTTAGATATTTTCTGGTTGTGTTGTAGGGATATTAATTGACATGCCACATTTTTCACAGAAGACCTTGGTTGAGAAGTTTGCACACAAAGAAACGCTTACCTATGTGTATTTTCTCAAACATGGTCGTCCATCTTTTGCTTTCACAACCTTCATGTCAAAATATCAACACCGAAAATATATTCCCAAAACAAGGTAGTATATAGTGTAATATTTCTCTTCTTTTTCCGTCCGTCCATTTGTCCGTATGTCTTTCCTTCACTGCTTCATTCCTTCCTTCCTTCCTTCCTTCCTTCCTTCCTTCCTTCCTTCCTTCCTTCCTTCCTTCCTTCCTTCCTTCCTTCCTTCCTTCCTTCCTTCCTTCCTTCCTTCCTTCCTTCCTTCCTTCCTTCCTTCCTTCCTCCCTTCTTTACTCCCTCCCTCCCTCCCTCCCTCCCTCCCTCCCTCCCTCCCTCCCTCCTCCCTCCCTCCCTCCCTCCCTCCCTCCCTCCCTCCCTCCCTCCCTCCCTCCCTCCCTCCCTCCCTCCCTCCCTCCCTCCCTCCGTTCGTTCGTTCGTTCCTTCCTTCCTTCCTTCCTTCCTTCCTTCCTTCCTTCCTTCCTTCCTTCCTTCCTTCCTTCCTTGTTTCTTTCCTTCCTTCCTTCCTTCCTTCCTTCCTTCCTTCCTTCCTTCCTTCCTTCCTTCCTTCCTTCCTTCCTTCCTTCCTTCGTTCGTTCCTTCGTTCCTTCGTTCCTTCGTTCCTTCGTTCCTTCGTTCCTTCCTTCCTTCCTTAGCTTGCGAACCGGCTCTCCTTCCTTCTGTCGTTTCTTTATTCATTAATTTCTTCATACATCCCTTCCTTGCTTTCTGTTGTCTTTCTTCCGTTCTGTCTTCCGTCCACCCATCCATCCATTCATCCTTCCTTCCTTCTTTTTTTACCTTTTCTTCTTTTCTTCTCATTTTTTCCCATTCTTTCTTTAAATATTTATTTATGGTATGCGTGTTTATGCATGTACGAATGTTTCTACTGTTTTGCTATTTTTTTTAAACTTGCTGATTTCTGAATTTTATGATATATACTTTTCGTATATCTAAAGCAACGAATAAAGCCTACCAGTTGGCCATCACTCACTTTGGAAACAATAGGATTGCTTACAGTTGTGTTGCTTTTCTCGAACTACTTGGCGTTGACACGTTATTTCTTAGAATTGACATTGAATCTGCAAGAAGAATTCTACATCATGGTAACAAGGACGAGCTACAGTGCCAAACCGCAGATGAACTGAAGAATGCTGTCGGTAAGTACGATTTCGAGGACAAGACATGCACCTTCGATTTCAAAATATTGTAGTGATGTCGCTATGTCATATTGGCCCTTGCTTGGTGTGCATGAAAAATAACCAAACAACCAATAGTTTCATTTGTTTTAGCTGTACAAGCTGTCGTAAGTTGTTAAACTCAGAAAACTCGAGTAACCAGACGTTCTAACCATTGAGCCACTAGAACTCAGTTGGTAGACCGCTGTTGTTTGCGATATGGCATTTAATCACTAATAACCCAAAATGTCATTCATTTGCTTTGTAATTACACAGTCATCGAGGAAATATTCAGAATTTCAAACTTGTACAATTTATTATTTCTGGTAATTTTGTTGACCAGGGCAAAACTAATAAATGGTAAATGGTAAATAAACAAAAGAATGGACACATGCGCACAGACAAATAATTATCCCATTACTTTGGAGGTTAAAACAAGATGAAGGTGGTTCCCTACTGTTTCTTGAAAAGTTGTTGCACGTTTCAACCTCAAAAAGTGGTCATGGATATTTTGAAAAAGAATGACACTAACGTTATGCATAGAATAATGTTCAGGGCATCAAATACTGTTAACAGATGTGTTTCAGGCGTTTCTATGACAACAGTGACGTTTTCATAATGGCCGCAAATTTGCATTTAATTCAATTTATTTCAAAAACGACTTTGGTGACCCCCAATTTTTTTTTGCATTAAAACATTTCTTTTTAACTTTAAGTAATCAATAGGCATATTTAAAAAAATTTTATCTAGATCCAATTTTTTTTATCGAAGAAAAATTATTATTGGTTTTCTATTTTTAATATTTCTATTTTTATTTTTTTTTTTTTTTCTAACGGAAAATATTTTTTTACTTTAAATCTTCGTCATTAATTTAGGGAGAAGAAAAGTACTTTCTGAACTTTGTTTTTACTATTAACTTTGGTTTGTTAATTTTAGTAGTTAAATTACTCAAAGGTTCAAAAGACAGACAGTACAAATCAAAGGCTTTGATAGCAATTCTGGAAGATTCGACAAGAAATCTTATCAGCAAAGAAGGTTTGGACCGGTAAGGCTGGACATATGGTACGTTAGTGCTGAAGAAAATGATGTTGTGCTTTCACAATGTCTGCTTTGTGTAATAGATACACTATGGGCGGCGAAGTGTATGCCATTTTAGCCAAGGCCTGCGCTAAACGTCGCACAATAAACGAATTTAATTCAGACGAATTTAATTCGAATTAAGTTCGTCGGCCAAACGACGTAAATGCGACGTCGAGTTAAACGTCGAATTGCAGTCGAATTTAATTGTTTTTACATGGACGCGTTGAGCCTGAAAACGACTGCTTGAAAACATGGCGCCGAATTGTCACAGATAGAAGAAAAACATTTTATTCGACGCGACGACAATTCGTCGTGTAACTCGAACACGCATTATCGTCGCATTATCCGTCTGACTCAGACGAATTTAATTGCCGAGACGAATTTAATTCGTGTGTCGAATTTAATTGAGTTATACGTCGCAGGTTCGTCGAATAAAATTCAAAGCAATTAAATTCGTTTGAATTAAATTCGTCTATAGTGCGATGTTTAGCGCAGGCCTGAGTAAATCGAAGGAAAAGTTTCTCCAAACTAGGATGATATTTTTAAATAATTACTGACCCTTATCAATTCAAATGCAATTGTTTTCTGTCTGCATTATATCAACGATTTCAGCAAACACTGCAATATTAAAAATCACTGCAATATTAAAAATATTGCTGCAAGCTTGTTTACAAGCCTTTGTTTCAAGCAAGTTTCTCGTTTGCAAGGGTCTAAAATCAGCGTTTCTTTAATATTTTATTGATGACATTTGAGATTTAATTGATTTTACCAAACAGAAACTATGATAGGGATCAGTAATAAACAAAGATGGGGACTAAGATTCGGAATAGTGGAGGACAATTTAATTAAATTTGAAGCTAATTATTCTTAATTACTGTCAAGTAAAATATCTGCACAAAAACTATAGAAGATTCTTAGTGCTTTGAGTAAATTTTTTCACATAATTTTTCGTAGTCTTTAAATAACTCACAATATTATTCAAAATTGCACCTGAAACCATGCTAAAGGGGTTTGGACTAGCTTGCTCATCCAGGTTCTCGAAAAGACGTATGTTTGCAAGCTAATAATGATTAAAAATGCTATAGTTTATTATTTCTTTGAAAGTTTTCATGGCGATAATGTAATATAGATAAGTTTTATGGAAACACCACGTAAAATATTTATTTGCTAAGCTTTCGGCCTGTTGACTCAGAGCAATAACAATAAGCTGTTGGCTCACGTCATTTATGAACTAAGCAACTGATGGATACTAACTACTTGGAGGTCTGTACTAGTGAAATATCGGACCGATGTTTTTTTAGTACGGACCGAGACGAGCCCAGCGAGTTGAGGTCTGTGCAAAAAAACAGAGGTCCGATATTTCACTAGTACATACCGAACAAGCGAGGTCAATAAGTAGTTTATTATATGGCCATAAATGTTGTGGACGTTCTGTGAAAACTCGACCCATCTTTCTTGCGAACTAAACGAACATGGCAGACATTTTCCCATTTTTAAAGTACTTTCCGTTGAGCTAGAGTCCTCAACTTTCTACCCCAAATAGTATTTTTCAATTGATTTTGTTTGACATATTGCTCAAGATCGTACGTTAAGTAGTTGAATAAAAAATCATCTGAAATTCTAATACTTGCGAGAAGCAAATGTTATATTATTACGAACAATGTTACGAACGTTTTGGACATTTTAAAAACTTTCACAAAACGTGAAAACTCGAACTATACATCAAATGGAAGCTTATAAAATTTCTAACAACATACCTGCACGATATATTTCAACAATGAGTAGTTCTGAAATTATAATCCATCTTGTTGCATATACTGACATGACTGCCATTTTGTTTATAAAACTTACGGTCCCGAACGGCAGATTTCGCTCTGAGCCGGCGGATACCGGAAATATCCGACCGCTTATCAAATTACAGGATTTCCGTATTCGGACCTCTCAGCGGTGTGGGCATATAATAAAATGGCGTATCACGTTAATTTTATTTCCAGTGTGATGTTTACTTTTGCAATATCAATAGTGTGAAGTATTGCACTTAACACGATGGCCATATTTCCAAGCGTGTTTGGCAACAGCAGATTTAAGCTTGGCAAACAAATATTTTACGTGGTGTTTCCACAAAACGTATATATATATATATATATATATATATATATATATATATATATATATATATATGTATATATAGTTCAATCTACAGACACGGTGTTTCGCTGTACAACAGCTCATCAGTGCAGCTTGGAACAATCTGAATGAATTTCTTCAATTACTTATACACATGCGATCGTCGGCGACAACCGCATGTGGGACAGCATCGGTGAAGTACATTCAGATAGCGTGAAGTGCGCATGGGCCCAGAGTGCTCAAACTTCCACAAGGGTAGTGAGCGTTGCGTTATCGCTAATAGGTACCCATGGCAACTTCACAGAGTGCTCAACAACACCGAAGTGAAGGAGCGTTCATAGTTCAATCTACAGACACGGTGTTTCGCTGTACAACAGTTCATCAGTGCAGCTTGGAACAATCTGAATGAATTTCTTCAATTACTTATACACATGCGATCGTCGGTGACAACCGCATGTGGGACAGCATCGGTGAAGTACATTCAGATAGCGTGAAGTGCGCATGGGCCCAGAGTGCTCAAACTTCCACAAGGGTAGTGAGCGTTGCGTTATCGCTAATAGGTACCCATGGCAACTTCACAGAGTGCTCAACAACACCGAAGTGAAGGAGCGTTCATAGTTCAATCTACAGACACGGTGTTTCGCTGTACAACAGTTCATCAGTGTAGCTTGGAACAATCTGAATGAATTTCATCAATTACTTATACACATGCGATCGTCGGTGACAACCGCATGTGGGACAGCATCGGTGAAGTACATTCAGATAGCGTGAAGTGCGCATGGCATATATATATATATATATATATATATATATATATATATATATATATATATTTTATATTATATATTATGTTTATTATTTGTTTTCTATCAAGAGATTAAGTGCGAGAGCTCTGTGGAGAAATGAAATATAGTTTTCGGTTCTTGTACACGTTATCCATATATATAATGTTCTGTGCATTTTAGTGATATTTTGGGGTTTTTGGTTTTTTTTTCAAGTCGTCGAGAGAAGCCAGCCAGTTTTGGTCATTACCGATCATGTTTTGCCGTTCTCACAATATGACTCTTACTCCTGCGTTTTTAATCGACTGTGCGAAAGCAGATAAATGGCTGGCATTCTTATGCCATGCTCAAGCAGCTCAGTTCCCTAAGAATCAGGTAAGACAACGTATGAACATAAAATTAATTTCGACGCTCTATGATTTTTAAAGCTTTATGTTTGCTAAGCTTTTGTAAGTAAGTAAGTAAGGGCCCTTATTTATTCAGGGTAACACATGACAATATTTAGATACTGATAACCTAATAGCCCTCACTCCCTTGATGGAACTGGTTACTAGATTTTAACTGGGGGAACTATGGTGTTGATTTTATGGAGGGAGGAAAACTGGAGAACCCGGTGAAAAACTCTCGAGGCATAGGAGAGAACCAACAACTCTACTCACGTGAAGCTAATGTGTCACCCATCCGAGTACTAACCTCTTTTGACCTAGTTTAACTTCAGCGGTGAGAGGCAGCGCGCTAACAGCTTGTGCTACCCGTGCCTCCCTAAATTTGTCTCTGAAACTCGAGACTTTATAGACCACTTTCATAATGACCACATCTTAAATATTCTTTCATGTGCATCTAAATGAGCCTTTCTGGCTTCGTTGTGAAGTAAAGATTCTTTTGAATAGCGGACACACAAACGAGGCGGGAAAGGCTTATTAAGTTGCACATAAAAGAATATTCAAATTAGTCGCTATTGTGAAAGTGGTCTATCAGAGCAGTTATCAGCCTGTGTACAGTCTGAATGCACATGCACTCTGTTATTTAGTTTGTGAAATCGAATTTAGTTTGTGAATCGTCAAAAAGCCGCCAAAATTCCTCGCGTCAAAAACATCGCTTCTCAATGCCGCGACAATGCCAGAGCCCACAAAGTTCGTGTGGCTGTGGCTATCAATTCTGGACAAAACTTATGAGCAAAATTCTAAAGCTGATTGACGAACTATAGCCGCTAGCACGTCAGGCGGTATCTACATCTACAACAATTATTTAACATTAACATTTACATTACTATTTTCTTTATCTTGTGGCGCTCATGTAATGTTCTTTACTACTTTGTAGTTAACAATACAGTCAATATATGAGGTAGCCCAAATTCACGTTGCGTCAGTTGTTTCCATATGATCGCTACGATCGCTGCCATCGCCAAGTTTATTTTTGAGCGATCGTAGCGATTATATGGAAACCAGGCTTAAGGCATTGACCCTAGCCTCAGATGCTGTTTCTGCATTCTGGCTCCTATGTGTTATCAGTTCTGTGTTTCAAGTGATGTTGATAACTTGTTTTTAACAGTATACTCTCTCTATTCTTACAATATAGGTCTTGAGCGTCGTTCAACATTATTTTGAGACCAACAACCTGAAAGAGCATCTACACCAGGCGCTGGTGAACGTCGTTTCAGTGAACTCAAAGGAGACAGGACATGCGAGAAGAAAAGGAAAGGTAGGTTAAATTTTTTAAGAGTTTGGTAGGCTCCGTGTACCATACGAAACAGATTTGTAGTGAATTAAAGTTTAAATGAAGTAACTCAAGTTTGTCTTTTGTTTTACTATATATATATATATATATATAAGCCCTCCTGCGCGGTTTATAAATAGTACTTATATATATGTAATATTTACAGAATTCGTGTCCGTTCTGTATCGGGATACAGGCACTCGGCTTTGCCTCGTGTCTGTATACCCCGATACAGAACGGCCACTCATTCTGTAAATAGTATACATGAGTAATGAGTGGCTGTTCTGTATCGGGGTATACAGACACGAGGCGAAGCCGAGTACAGCGAAACACCGTGTCTGTAGATTGAACTATATATAAATAGATTCCATTTTGCCGTTGCCTGTTCAGTTATGGATGGACAGATGACGTCACAACGTGGTTAGAACAAAAAAGTGGCCCTCGAGACGCAGTTCTTACCACGTTGTAATGTCATCTGTGCATCTATATATGAAGAAATTGACCACTAAAGTTTTTAATTCGATGTATGTTTAAATCGCAATTTTTGCGTTACTGGATATATTTTGCTCATCTCACCTCACCTCATCTCACCTCATCTCACCTCACCTCACCTCATCTCACCTCATCTCACCTCATCTCACCTCACCTCACCTCATCTCACCTCTTCTCACCTCATCTCACCTCATCTCACGTTACCTCACCTCACCTCATTTTTCTTATTTCACCTCACCTCATCTCATCTCATCTCATCTCATCTCATCTCATCTCATCTCATCTCATCTCATCTCATCTCATCTCACCTCTTCTCACCTCATCTCATCTCATCTCATCTCATCTCATCTCATCTCATCTCATCTCATCTCATCTCATCTCATCTCATCTCATCTCATCTCATCTCATCTCACCTCTTCTCATCTCATCTCATCTCATCTCATCTCATCTCATCTCATCTCATCTCATCTCATCTCATCTCATCTCATCTCATCTCATCTCATCTCACCTCACCTCTTCTCATCTCATCTCACCTCTTTTCATCTCATCTCATCTCACCTCTTCTCATCTCATCTCACCTCTCATTTCATTTCATCTCAGCTCAGCTCATCCCTGTCAAATCCCATATCGTTGCTTCAAAACTTATTAAAGTAGTATAATAGGAAGGACAACAGCATTCAATACAGTCGTATTTAAATATGTGAGATGAGATAGTTTGAGATGGGATGGGGTGCGATGGGATGGGATGAAACGAATGGCGTGGTATGGTATCAAATATTTTTCGATGACTAATCATTAGATTGACTTAAAATTCTTCGTTCTCGTGAAAAAAAAAAAAAACCGCTCTCGTGATGCGTTTCTTAACTAACAAAATGTATAAGGATTTTCTTTTTATTCAATGGACCCTTCAATTTTTTAGTTTCCACCAACGAGAAGAGATGTTCGATCTCAATATCTTTCTCGCGTTATTGGAGCTTCGAGCTCACCAGTTAGTAAAAGCGATCCCTTGGCTAAAAGTATAAAAGAGAACACTGAACTAACCAACGTGCTGTCGGAAAAGGCTGAACCAGCACATGACCTAGAACCGTCAGAGAAAGATGAACCAAGGCATGATATGGAATTGGAAAGTAAGAAGGAGCTAAAAGTGGACGATTGTGAAGACGACGACGATGGAAACGAAACAGAAGCTAAAACTTTGAATGAAGCTATGGCGACGAACGGTAGGGGTGTGCTTTTTTTACACAGCGCAAGTCTAAAACTTTAGCAAAGGCCAAATTAGCAAGTCGCTTATCAGGTGGAATCCGTAATCATAATCGTACGGTCGGTCCGTCCACACATATATACAAATATTCAGATCGCTTAAACTGATTCGCATTTCAACACGCGTGTAAAGTGGACTCCACGCATATCGAGATTAGCACCCTCACCGGGCTCAGGGAATATATATTTTGTTGCTGTGAATATATTATTTTTCTTATGGTTTTGCATTTGAAGATTTTGAGCAGGGCTCTTATCTTTATTATTTTTACGATAAAGGCCATTGTAATTATTTCTCTATTTTTGTTCTTGATTTAGTTGCAGATATCAACCCTGAGACTTCTCCGGATAATTTATTTGACGTACTTTCTCTCTGCAATGAAACAACTGAGTCTTGGCGAGCCATTCTTGTTCACAGTATAGTCTTGAAGCGACCTCTCTTTGCTGTTCTTGCGGCATGCTATAAGGTACTAGTTTCTTAGTTTTTGTGACTACCGCTGACCTATGATGACGAGTTTTTTTTGTGACGCGATGATGTCAACGTGTTGCTTGATTGATTGATTGATTGATTGATTGATTGATTGATTGATTGATTGATTGATGGATTGATTGATTGACCGTCGTGGACCACATTTACGCCATACTCGACAGCTATCGCCAAATACTAGGCACGATCGCTTAGAGTCGAGGGAATCATCCGGGTATTCGGGAAGTACAAATCGAAATATAGTTAGGTTTGAGTACTGCCGAAAATATTGAACGTCGGAGTCTAACGTTTCGAGCTAAGGCCCTTCCCTCTGACGAAGAGCCTTCGCTCGAAACGTTATACTCCGTATACGTTCAATATTTTCGCCAGTACTCTAACCTTACTATATTTGGATTTATATTTCAACACTGCCTATACGCAGCACACTACTTTTATTTCACTATTCGGGAAGTAGTCGGATTGTTGTTCGTGGGGGGATAATCGAAAGTGAATTATTCGGATTGCTCTCTCGGTTTACCTTATGAAAAGTGTCTTTATAGGTATTGCGGACCTATTTTTGTTGTAGGTCTGGGATTCTAATTCCATGCTGGCCTAGGTCTCTACAGGAAAGAGATTTCTGGCAACATCCGACAACATCCGACCTGTCGCGCATGTGCGAAGTTACCTTGATAACGAAGTGCAGAAACATGAGAGGTGAATTGAGATTTGTTGAGATGTGAATTGAGATGTGTGTGAAGCACGAGGCGATACCCTTGCTCTGTAAGTCGCTTTTAATTTCCCAAGAACCGTATATAAATTTTATACCGACGCTGTGACAAAGCATTCTTATTTCTTACGGATCGAATGATGTTTTAAATAGTAAATTAAGACATAAAAATAGGGTCACAGAAGCTCAACTGGCTCAGGAACGCTAATTGTTACACTCGAGTGCCACTAACGTAAAGGACGTCGGCTACATCAAACAAAGCGTCAGGTGTTGGCAGAGGTCTCTTTCCTGTAGAGACCTCTGCCAGCAGGGAAGGATTATAAGTAATAAACGGTTACTATTAATGTAGCTCCCTGCGGTTTCTTAAAGAGTGAAAAAAAAGAGGCGTTCACTCGGGCTACTGCAAAATCACAGTGCTATAGTACGTGAAGGTGTTTTGGTTAAAAGGTACTGAAGTGTGATCGAAGCTGCAATCACATGCATACGCAAGTTGTCACATGCAGTGCTAAGATCTAAAGTCTAAACACATTGGTTACACACAAAAGTCAAAACACAGTCCAATTCTCCGATAGAAAACACAATTTGCAATACACAAAACACGATTGCCTGTATTTAACGTATTTCCACACATGTACACAGCGTTCATATGTCGAGTCTCTTCGGGTATTAAATATCAACAGAGCTATTAACGGCGTGTGCAATTGTAAGCGTATATAATATCAAGATACTTGCCAGCGACATTACTGACCAATAACTATGCCTGTGAACACACAGAACACATCCGAGGCTAAAGTGGTCACCCATCCAAGTACTAACCCCATTCAACCGAGGCTTAACTTCAGTGGTGAGAGAAAGCGCGCTAAAACCTGTGCCACAGTGCCTCCCTGTGTTCACGTGGACGTCATAATATGTGACATTTAAAATTCAAACAAACTGAAATATCCCAGAAAGAAGTCAGGAAACCATAAACTGTAAAAGATCTTACTTTGTCATTTTAAGTATTCTTTCAAATGAGACAAACCTAATTTTCGTGTCATAGACACTTTAAACTTAAAGAAATATTTTAATGCAAAAAAGAAAATTGGGAGTCACCGAAACCGTTCTTGTTGTCAAGGTGGAAACGTTGCAAAAGATGAAACACTTTACTACGGTCTTCCTCCTTCCGCAAAATCAACACTTAGTGTGTCCCCGATTAGTAGACCCCCCTGACTTGGCTAGAAGATTAGACACAATCATAAAGTTACAGATACAGATAATAATATGTCTTTGCTATTATCAAACGAAACTTAATTCGAAGGAATCTTGTGATCGTATTCCTCCCGCATAGCAAAGATATATAACCTTCACCTACAAGTCATTTGCACGGTCCGTCACAACATGTGACATTTATATATCAAACAAACCGAAATATATCAAAAACGAAGCAGAAAAACGAAAAACTGCAAACGATGCTACTTTGTAAATTTTAAGTGTTCTTTCAAATAAGGCAAACTTAATTTTCGTGTCATAGCCGGCTCGTTTTAAAAAACATACACTTTCTAATTTCAAAATCTATCCTTTTTTGTAACTTTTCTTTTATATTCTTTCATTTAACTATCGTCTAAACATTAACACTTAGTAATGATTTTATCTTCTTTCGAATATTTAACAATTATTCACCGAAGTGGAGGTGAATCGTGCTGGATATTCGCCGAGCCACGAAGCGGCGAGTTGAATATCCACACTCTTCGCCGACACTGAGGTGAATAATTGTTTTAGCATATACCTCATAAATGAAATAACAAGTTTAACATTCTTATATTTCTCGGTATTTTCATACAAGACACGACCTCTAGCAACTTGGCGTAGTCGTTATTTGTCGACAAAACAGTTTTTACAACATTTAAATATATTACTGGCTGGAAAATTGTGAAGAAACATACCTGGACACTCCTCTACTTAATCTTGTTGACTTTTCTCGTTATTCTACAACATCAACCTTGTTTATCACCAAAATCTCCTGCTTCGGTATAAACAAAGCAAAACTGGCCGCCATTTTGTTTTGCCCGCAGGTGAATAGTGCAGGATATTCCGAGCGTGAGGAACCAATCAGATTGCACTATTCACCTGCGAGGTATATGCTAGCACTATTTATTTAGTTTTTTCTCTCATTTTGTCTTTTTAGGACGTTAATCTTGTCGACTGCATGTGTGTATGGCTGTGTTCTGTTCATGACAAAGAGATTCTTCATCCAGCTCTGACCAACATTGCAGGTTTGATTTATTATTATGTTTGGGCCCCACTATTTTTTTTTTGAAAATCACTTTTTTCTTTTACCCCAAGCCTTTGTTTTCTCGTGTCTTTCCATCTCTTGTTCTACTTTCCTTTGCTTTCCCTTTCTTTCTTTTGCTTTCCCTTGCTTTGCTTTGCCCTGCCTTGCTTTCTTTCTCCTTGCCTCGTCTTGCATTACCTTGTCTGTCAGTTTTCCTTTTATCTGCTCTGCTTTGTATTACTTACCTTTGTCTTGGTCTGCCTTGCCTTACTTTGACTTGCCATAGTTTCCTCTTTTTTCTTTCTTCCCATTCCGTTTTCTTTTTCTTCTTTCTTTTCTTTCCCTTTCTTCACTTTACTTTCGTTTTTTTTCTTCTATTTTTTAATTTCATTTTCTATTTTTACATTTTATTTTGTTCTTTTTTTTTCTTTAATTATTTCCTTCTTTTCTTCCCCTTTTCCTTCCTCTCTCCTTTCTTGCCCTCTTTCTTTTTTCACTTCTTTCCTTCCTTCCCTCCCTCCCTCCTTCCACATTCAGAAATCGCGGCTGTCGTATCTCGCGAAATCCAGGCTGACCCATGGCTGATCCATAGCTACCCTTGCGTAGAATGAATATCTTACGTGTAAACGTCATCAATACACGCGAGACCAAGCGAGGCTGGAGCGAGATGAATGAGGAGCGAAGGAGTGTTGTGGTACATGTGGGTTCATACGATAAAATTAAGAATATAAAGGAAAATAAAGGATCCATTAAAGAGTATACTAGGGTTATTGTAGGATATCAAGCATTTGCTGACTTGAAATCGAATATGGCGGGAAAATTAGACGAAGAACAAGGTGCGATTTAGTATCGTAAACTTCCATGTAAAATGACTAAAATCTGTTGTTTGTTGGCCGTTTACTCCCCCAAAAGAAGTCGGGTTGTTTTGTTGGCAGATGTGTGTACCCAATTGACCTTTAAAACGGATTTTAAAGTTCGAATCAGTCGTGGAAAGTATACTTGACGACTGACGAAGTGACGATGACGAGTTGACGTAAAACAAACCCAATCAACTATGGTGCTTGAATGAATATCTCATGCAACTATCAGATCATTTTGATTGATTTTTTCTTTGTCTTGATTTTGTTTTTGGCTATATATGGACAGTTCACTTGTTATTGTTTTATTTGTGTGTGTGTGTGTGTGTGTGTGTGTGTGTGTGTGTTTAGAATTTAGTAAATTTCATCAACTCACTTGAGCCAGCACGCACATGGCCTGCGAACTGCCCCATGAGCGTGGGCGATTTTCTGTGCGATTTTCGATCGTGCCCTTCTTGCCTGCCTATCTTTCTTCCTTCCCTCTTTCTTCTTTCCTTCCCTCTTTCTTCCTTCATTTCATGCCAGTGTTTTATTGATAATTTATATTTAATATTCATAGATATTCAGTGCTGGACGTTGGATGATCTTCAATCTCTCATCCTAACTATTTCTAAATTTGGGGCAGACTTTGCTCATTGCCTGGCAAAGGCATTTTATTTATTTGACCCAGTAAGTACGTTGTACCTTCTAGTTGGCACCGCAAAAACCCACGTGTAAGAACCACTATTTTCTCAAAAGGTTCTTATATGTCAACAAATATATTTCCAACGCTGCTCTGGCTTCAATTCTTTTAACGTAATTTAAAAAGTTACTGTTCATGACCCAACGTTTCGACACTCCTGTCTAGTTTCTTCATCAGTTGAAACGTTGTAAAGAATGGTCCCATATTTATACTCTCAAACTAGAGGGCAGTCAGAGACTGCATATACCTCCACCAGCGGGTTATTGGAGATGTTTAAAAAGAAAACGAGCCATCCCGCTAACCAGGCTAGCCCGCAAGACCAACACATGCATGTATGAATAAAATGCTTGATTGCACTCGTACCAAAATTATGCAAAAATATTTACATAAAATAAAGATAGTGAGCGCAATCAAGCATTTCTTTTACACAGAGAATCTTGCGGTCAGATTTTTATTAATTTCTCATCCAAATTTTGACTAAATTCAACCAACATTTAATGGATGGTTCGTTGGTCTATGGCCAACCCTTCTGTAAACTTCGTGAAAATCGGTGCAATAGTTTTTGAGATATCCTGGCGACAGACAAAGTGCCAAATATTACTCGTATTACAGTATGACAATACCATTCTCGTCACTGAAAAACCTTTCCAACAGGACACGCTCTCTTGTTTCCTGGTCCCATCCAATCGCCCAATCCATCAAAACTTCGCAGTAGCCATCAGAAACGCGAGAAACCTCAAAATATCCAGTAAAAAAACAAGATTAACTGGAACAATTGCAGTCTATCGATTAACTACAAGGCACTAAGAGACTGCATACCAATTGAAATCACAGAATCACATTTATTTGACAGATAGACAGACAGACAGACAGACAGACAGACAGACAGACAGACGGACAGACAGACAGACAGACAGACAGACAGACAGACAGACAGACAGACAGACAGACAGACAGACAGACAGACAGACAGACAGGCAGGCAGGCAGGCAGACAGACAGACAGACAGACAGACAGACAGACAGACAGACAGACAGACAGAAAAACGAACAAACAAACAAACAAACAAACAAACAAACACGTAACCTCCTTGCGGAGGTAATAAAAGAAGGGAATTCTGATTTCTCCGAGCACGCGTGCCGAACTAGCCATGAGATCGTGTGGGATGATTAAAAAATTATCACTGCCAATCCACGGTGTCATCCAAAGACGTTGTTTGGAGGCTTGGTATGCACAATAATAGGGCCCACGCCTCATTAAACCGGGTTGACGGCGGTCTATTACCAGTAGCGTATCTTGTTATCTTTGCATCTTGTTGATAGATAACGTCTTCATCGGTTCTATTTGAGAGTATAAGTATAGGACCTGTCTTCACAACGATCACCCCTGATGGAGTCACTAGATCGGAGTGTCGAAACGATGGGTCATATGCAGTAAATTTAAACTTTAAATTTACGTTCTAAAAACTTTTAAGCCAGAGTAGCGTTAAACTATGTTTGATTCTTCATCTTGCTGCGTTGGGAATATATTTGCTGTTTAAAACCAGTTGTATTACCATGCACACTACTGGTGGTTCCATGCTGTCGATTTAAGGTCTTCAGTAAGGTTTGTAGGGTCATTTTGGTAAAGCGCTCTCAATTCGTCAGATTTATGCCACAAAAATATAATAGATATCGTTAGAAAGCTAGTTTGTAGTTATAGTAGAATACAATTATAGTAGAATACAAGTTATAGTAGAATACAAGTAGAATTTAGTTTGTAGAATACAATTTTGTATTTAATTTTGCCATAAACGCAAGCTAATAATAGTTGTGAATTTTTAAAGTAAAACCAGTGGGCTAAGTGTTCTATTTTGTTCAAAAATCGGCTCTTTCGTAGTTCGATTTCGAGATAAATTTCCAGCAAAACAGTGTCAGCGTTTCTATATGTTTAGCCTGGTTTCGATTTTATGACTTATTTCGTCCGAATGTTGGTGGAAAAAAGTGTTTTCAAATTTGGTCGTCAATAAAATCAGCAAAATTCCACATAATTAAAAACAAACAAACGATGACACCGTTTTGCTGTAAATTTATCTCGAAATCGAACTGCAAACAGAAATATGAACAACATATAACGCTTTAATATTGAGAGACGTAATAAAGCAAACAATTAAAGTCAAACCATATGGTTGAGAATAAAACGTTTATACTTGAATCGCCCCGAGTGAAGCCCTCTGGTTTTTCTTAAGGTGGCTCGACAGTCTAAATCATGAGAAATTACGTATTTTCTTCATGAAAAGTTTTGCACAGGTGCATGTCATGAGCTTCATTTTAGTTCATTGCACAGCTCTAGTGGTAGTCTTGATTATTATTATACTTGTAGCGCATCCGTATCTAGAGAAATTGTGTCTGTGGTAAGCGACAGATTTTATGCAAATTCTGTTTTTTTGCATTTATTGGAAACAAGATTTCTTCACTTAGATAACCTTTGAGAGTATAATAATATAGACTACTAATATAGACAATAATAAAGACCACCACTAGAGCTATGCAAAACGAAGCTCATGAGACCTGTGCAAAACGTTTTATGGGGAGAAACGATAATTTCTTGCGATTTAGACTGACATTTAAAAAATGCACAACTATTGTTGGTTTGTGTTTATCGCAAAATCAAATACTAAGGACTTATTAACCGAGTGCGCGGTCTGTACGGGAAAGTATTTGCCTGAGGTTTTCGTACAGACCAAGCGACGAATGAGCGAGGTTTGTGCGATAAAACCGAGGGCAAATACTTTCCCGTACAGACCGAGCAAACGAGGTTAATAAGGAATTTATTATATGGCTATTGGTTCACTTTATTTTTAAGCTTCGAGCGTTGTTTTCGTCTTGGGAGTATGCTGTTTACCTTACCTGTTAACTTTTTCATGTCGCTCTTGGCCTTCTTGTTTACACCAGTTCGGCTTTTATTTGTCATGTTTTTAGATAAACAGCTTTAAAGAAAACCAGCAGTAATGTTCCAACACATTTTATTGTTCAGAATATTTGAATAAAGATACCTAGTTCTCTTTTATTTGTATTCAAATCAACTGAGAAATATTCTCGCCAAAACTTGCAGGGCCGAGAAAAAAGCGTATTGACCCGGACACAGACCGGAGGTCAATATCGTAAAATCCCGAGCTCTCGGGAACCAATCGGCGTACGTCGTTTTGCGTACGGACCGGAAATCAAACCCAGCCATATAATAAAACATTGTATTCTTCAAATTAATAGCTTTTTAACGATATCTATTTTATTTTTGCTGCATAAATTCTGAAGAATTGAGAGCGTTTTCCAGAAATGATCCTGCAAACCTCAATGAAAACCTTAAAAGATTTTTTAATGTTATTTTTACAGAACAATATGTTGCTTCCGTTAATGCGATTTTATGAAGCTTTCTCAATTCATATGGACTTTGTAGCTGCGGCTGATCAACTTTCCAACTTCGTTCTCCATCACAAGTCTGTAAGTATTGTTCATTGGAGCT
Organism: Paragorgia papillata; assembly: GCA_035771165.1. Classification (NCBI taxonomy): domain Eukaryota; kingdom Metazoa; phylum Cnidaria; class Anthozoa; order Scleralcyonacea; family Coralliidae; genus Paragorgia; species Paragorgia papillata. Next base: position 1,325,720 of record JAWNZC010000376.1, on the reverse strand, counting down.
ACTCTTGTTGGATATTAATTAAGCTTGGTTTCCATATAATTGCTGCCATCGATGCGATCGCTCGAAAATAAACTCGACCTTCGTAGCGATCATATGCAAACTATACGCTTAGCGATCTTGACGATCCAGCGATCGCTGAGATGGAAAATTTTGCAATTATATTGAAACAGTGCGGGTTTAATCTGCTAGCCAGCTCATCGGAAAAATTATAAAGAGCCTGCACGCAAAGTATTGAAATACGAATTACGCCCATTTATTGGTTTAACCTGTGGTGGTAGGAAAGCAGTTTTTCTGTTAAGTTTTCATTTCAGACTAAAGTTTCACTTACACCAATGGCATAACTCTGATTAGGTGGGGTTAGTTCGAAAACTAAGGCCCCAGACAGTGGGGGCTCCCAAAGGGCCCAACCAAGAATAGAGTGCAGTGTTATAATCATAAAATGCGGGTTAACAGCGCCATTACCGACATATTTTGCCGTTATATTCTGGAAGCGAGATTATAGGAGTAACCTGCATTAGTAAAAGGCCGCGTTGAATGCTATTTTTAGTTCGAGTTTGCAGGGATCTGTACATTTTTACTACATATTTTTTGTCTTCGTTTACTCAGTTAGTGTTAGCATTAGGGTTTGGGTTAGGGTTTGTGTTTGGGTTTGGGTTAGGGTTAGAATCACTTAAATTGAATTAGCTGTAAAAACATGAATGCTGTCCCAATCTCTTCTCTACATTCGACCTACATTGTTTGGGGCCCCCGAACGTAAATTTCCTACGGGAGCCCAGCAGCTCCGTTACGCCACTGACTTACACAGAAAGTAGAAACTTTTTTTCTCATAATTTCACTACTACAGCCAGCTTATCAGGTCTATAATTTCTGTTTAATAGCAAACTAATTAGTATCAACCAATGGGAATAACGTGTTATGTTGTCGACGCATAAATTCGTTTATAAATACTGCAGGCTCTCTTTCCCTTTCTTCTCTTCCCAGCCTCTTTCTCGCGCCTCGTTCTCAACCGACCCAACGCATCCCAAATAGTGAGCCGGCTCTCAGGCTAGTGCGGGTTTAACGATTTTGACGATTGGTATTTATTTTATTTATTTACAAAACTTCCACCGTGAATAAATATAACAAAATACATGCATTAAAGATTATTATAAAATAAGCAGTATACAACACGGAATTTGATTGACTAATAATCGTGCATGATAACTCAATAATACACTGTTTTGGTTTGCCAGTTTTCCCGCCTCGTCTGCAGTTTTGCCAAACACTGTGAACGAAATTTGGTATACAAAATTTGACACTGAGAAGGAAACAGAAAAAAAATAAATGCAAAATGTCCACCACAGAGCCTGCCAATAAGAGACAACGGGTCGACTACGGAGAAGGAAGGTTCGCTGCTGTTTCCGACTCCGAATTAAATGTTTTGTTAGAAAGTCGACACTCGAAGGCTACGAAAAACGCGACAAACTGGGCAATTACAACATTTAAAGGTATGTAAAATTTATTGAAGCTCTCAAAAACGTCCTGTACACTGTATATTATAACAACAAAGCAAATTTATCGAACTGTTTACGTGTAAGAATTGACCAATTCGGCATGTAGCATTGAATTGATAACAAGGCAACAAAATTATATAAACATGACATTTATAATATTTTGTTCAAGAAAAACAATATTTTGAGTCTTACTACAAGAAAGTAAACACAATAGTTTGTTTCGAACAGTACCTGGCAATAAAAACTGTTTCATACATTTAGAATGGTGCCAGCAGAAAAACATTACAACAAAACTTGAACAAATGACGACCGGGCAACTAGGCGAAAACCTCCGTCGTTTTTACGCCGAAGCGAGAACCAAGGAGAAACAAGAATACAGCAAGTCAGCGCTGCTCGGCCTCAGACACGGTGTTGAAAGATACCTGAATGATCCACCTTTCAATAGGGGGATTAAAATATCTTCAAATCCAAGGTTTGCACGGTCAAACCAGATGCTCGACGCCAAAATAAAACACCTAAAGAAAATTGGCAAAGAGAATGTCCAGCACAAACCGCCGTTGGAGCAAGAATACCTCGCCAAGTTGAAAACAAGCGGCGTTTTTGCCCTGGATCATCCACTATCTCTTCTCCGTTGTGTGTGGTTTCATGCCGTGCTGTACTGGTGTAGAAGAGGCCGCAAAGGACAACGTTCCCTCACCGTGAACAGCTTCGCCTTTGAAGTTGACAGTTCAGGTCGACGCTACGTTAGGATGACCCACGACGAGCTGTCCAAAAACCATCCTGGTGGAGTAAACGACGTGTCCAGCCACGAGAAGGAGGCAAGAATGTATGCCACCGACCAGCCAGTGGATGGTTATAAAGCCTTGGCTTTCTACCTGGGAAAAGTCAATCCCAACTGCCCTGCTCTTTTTCAATATCCCGTCGGGAAGAATTGGAAATCGACAAACAAAGTTTGGTTCGAAAATCGACCACTCGGCGTCAACAAATTGGCCAAAATGATGGCTGATATCAGCGAAGCGGCTGGTCTTTCAAGAATTTACACCAACCACAGTGTAAGAGCGACAGCCATCACATTTTGGTCGAATGCAGGTATTCCAAATCGCCATATCATGGCAATCTCTGGCCATCGAAATGAACAAAGTCTTGTTCATTACAACGCACGTCCGTCCTCATTACAGCTTCGCAACTGCAGCGATGTCTTGTCTCGCTCTTTATTTTCTGGCCATCCTTCTTTTGCTGATCTCGGTAAGCAGTAAAAGCTGATCTCGAGAAGCAGTAAAACACTCGGCTATCGCCTCGTGTTTTACACGCTTCTCTCGTGTTCTTTCAACACCCTCGTGCATTATAACTCGATAAAAGCTCCCGACTCATTTTCTATTTCCTTAAATATGGTTTTCTCTTAATATCTACAGACAGTTCGTTTTAAGCTGTATCGTTGCTAAATTAAACTTAAGGGCTTTTTAAACTCATCAATTTCAACTAAGTTGTCATGCTCACGCCATCAAGTTTCCTATCCTGTCTTTTTACTATCTCTGCATGCTTCAAGCATGGTGTGCATAATGTCTTGGAGAAGTTGTTTGGGGACATCAAATGTAGGCAGCTGGCATAACGGGCTTCTGAAATGAATGCCGTTCAAACATTTATATATATAGTAATTGGTGCGTGGCATAAATTTTGACTACTGAGCTGACTGCTTTTGCCAAAATTTTTAACTATAAACAAAGATTAACGCTTTTACTCAACTGCATGGATGATTTAGGTCGAAATTTAACCTATTATTAAACCAGCTTAATTCGCATCAGCTCATTCTCACATTATAGCAAACCGACACACTAAAATTGGAAGAAAATAAATCAAATTATAATCATTGTCTGTTATCGTGTCTTGACATGCATCCCGTATCAGTTTTACACTGCGCTGGTGACCACTATGCATAGTGACAGCAAGATCACAAAATCATGACTGTTAGCAAGATGTGTATTTTCGACTAACGCCAGCTGCCATGCAAACCACAGTGTTGGTTTAATAGCGCACCGTCGAGCTGCTATTTATAGCCCAAAATGCTGACAAACAAACCAAAATTGACTTTCAAATTATTGCAAATGAGCCATTATCTATTGTTCGGACTGCAAGGATTGTGGGTAAAAGCGGACAAACTTAAATAGTGACGTCATCACGACGGAGCGCTATTTTCCCATCCTCTAATAATTTATAAGATAAAAACAAAGGAAATCAATAACGATATTGAGACGGAGTTTGCGTATGTCATCAAACGCCTGCACAAATTAAGCCAACTTTCACCTCAAATATCTTATAAAAAATACTTTTTTATCTGAGAAGCAATATCAAGCACTCAAAACTTATGTTTGATATCAATTATCAAAACACTTCGAAGTCGTTTTTGCCTTGCTTTTTGAACACACTTCTCGGTGTTTGATGTACTATTTCAAAAACGAGTTCAAGTGTTAAATTACGGTATCAAAACATGAAACAGCAACAACTTTCCAAGTGTTAGTTGGACGTTCTTAATATACAAATTGCACTGCTCCATTTTTGTTTATGATTTTTCCATGTAGCAGTAGCTTTAGGAAAATTTGTGGCCAAGTCAGTGGGCGAATTTCAGGGTATTGTGCGCGCATAATTTTGCAAAAGAATTGACGGGCTCTTGGCGGGCTCTCCACAAAGTAAGTAATGGCAAACAGACTTACTAGCGAGCCAACAACTGCAGAATAACAGTGTTAAAAATCCAGAAATTGTATTTTAATTTGTTTATTTTAAATAGTATGTTTACTTTGAGTGGAGTACGTTTTCCAGGTTTTTTTTAAAATGATGCGCGCGCAACACCCTGAAACTCGCCTATCGAGATATTCTAGTTACACGTGCTTAACCATTTACTTTACATTCGTTCGTTCGTTGTTTGTTTGTTTGTTTGTTCGTTTGGACATTCATCCATCCCTACCTTCCTTCCTTCCTTCCTTCTTTCCTTTCTTCCTTCCTTCCTCCATTCATTCACTCATTCATTTACTCATTCATTTCTCAATTTTTGCTTCATTGTACATTTTCTTGTTTTCTTGAAGGAAGTTGCAAAAAAAGATTATTTGGTGGAGAGTGCAAACATGATGATGATCTCACTTAAGTAAGTATTATATCTAGTTTTCTTGTTGTTTTAGTAGTTAAAATTCCTTCTGTTGTGTCAGCCCCTTTGGCTTCTTTAATGCGTCAATTCAAATTCAGATCTTGTGCGGTTAAACTAAGATGAAAGAACTAGAATACTTAAAAGACTATGTTGATTTACGACATTTGCTGGATATTTCACATTTGTTGAAAAAATTTACTGAAGTTTGAGTTTGTTGTGTGGTTACTCGTCTGAATGGAATGTTGCACAGTCTTTATTAGCACGGTCTAGAACTTAACTATATAAGTGAATTTTACTCATTTTTGTGTGAGTAAAATCTACTCATCTTTGAGTTGGTTGTCCAATTACTCAAAATCTGAGTAAACTTTTAATATTACTCACAATTTTGAGTTGAATACATCTACCTGTGCTCAAAGTAAACATAAACTGGGCTTTTACTTACATGGTGAGTAAATTTTACTCAGTTCGGTTGAGTAGAATTTATTCATAATATATTTTTAACTCATACAAGGAGTAATCGTAATTCTAGTGATTGAGTAGAAACTTCTTAACTTACATTTAGAGTAATATATACTCGGTATTATAAGTGCAGCTACGTATTTATTCAAAGTTGAGTAAATTAAGTCGAATTCAAAAATAGTTTACCGTCCGGTATACAGCATAACTAAACATGATTCTGCTCGTTAATCGTGGGTCGAACTAACTCCACAATTTGTACGCCAATATAGAAATCATTTTTAGCTTCCTTTATTGAGATAAAATAATCCCCGAGCCCGGGCGTATATAGGGCAGTCTGGCTACGAGCAAGGTAAGAGATTGAGTATTTATCGTTTGTTTTCTATTGTCCTACTTATTGTAATGTGAAATTTCAAATTTCGTTGTCAAATTTCCTGTTGATTGTCCAATACAAACCATTTTATACTGAAGTTAGTGTAGTTGAAGTCAATGTTTGGTATAAAGTTCACTCGTCAACATGGCGGCTGGAATCTCTTCTTAATTTAGTCAATTGTGGTTCCTATTAACAAACTCTCAAATCATTCTATCTGTTTTTGCCATTCTTTAGCCACCGTTGCTTTCATGGTAAGGATTATCTTATGTAAAACTAAAGCATTCAGATTTTGAGGTAAAAGTTATTTGTGATTAATGTATTTTCATTGAATCACTGGCAGAATTCGTCAACATCATGAAATATTAAATTGTTGGTAATTCATTCCTATATTATTTTCTCTTGTTTTATAGTGCATGCATAGGGTAGAGTTACCTTGTTCAGTTGTGTTCAACCATTCAACTTGCTGTTATTGGTAAGTAAAATCCTTAAATAAGCTTAATTCATATACTAGTAGTTTATTTATTGACTATAAATGACAATGATATATTCCAATAAGCATGTTGATATCTCAAAATACTAATTGCAGGTCATATATTGGTCTAACTGTACGTCTTATAATTATTATACTAATAATATTTATTTAATATAATTTTAGTGATATACAGATACTGCATATTCCTTATACATTACTGAACATCCCTATATTCTAATTGTCTTCAAAATTACAAGAATTCTGCTAGGAACAGCCCTCGAAAACTGCCAAAATTGAGGTCGGCAAAAAAGTGCCAACCTAAATCTGATGTAGGTCGGCACGTCTCGGCATTTTTTAAAATACTAAATTATATATAGAATAATACCCGTCAATTTTTAAACCTTACACCGAAGTATGTTTAGTTAATCGAGGTACGAATCGAATTCTATAATCGCTGACTTTTTAACAGCTACATGTATCAGCACCAAAAAAATTATTTTTTTGGCTGAATTAAGGTCGGCGAAAATTTGCCGACCTGAAAGGTTGATAGGTCAGCATTTAGGTCGGCATTGCTCGTTTTTGAGGGCTGTAGGAAAGTAGAATTTTCTGTCCAAATTGTTTGTTCGGTAACTGCAATCTTGTAGTTAGGAGGAATGTGTAAGTATGTGACCTTTGGAGGGAATCTTACTCTTGACCCTGGGAAGCTAGTCAGCTAGTAGGTCATTACTGAGAGCCCATCTGTGATACAGTATATGATGGAAGATTAAGTCCTAAATATACTTTGTATATAAAGTTTAATATTGACATTAATTTACACTCCAGATGATTTTAATCTCTAAGGGGTGGTAGCAATGGTATTGAGTCAAATGATTATTACCCATTCCTGCCTGAGCCAGCCAAAAATGTCCCCTTTATTATTTTACTAATGTTTATCAGCAGATGATTCCTCAGACACCCTATTGTTGGCATCAATGGGTTAAATGGAATTAGACAATTTAAACAAAGAAAAATCACAACAAAATCAAAATTTTAGCTTATGAATTGAAGTTGAGATTTGTTGCAGAGTGGTTAACATATACCTTTAATATTTGATTTAATTGGTTAACAAATTGTTCAAACTAATTTTCTCATTTTACAGGACTGGACCAGTACACATTTAGTGATGATGTGAAAGCCAACTTCTCAATGAAAGAAAAGGATTGTTGATCTCCAAGATGATTCCACTGATGTTCCCTTGTGTCATTGCTGATTGGATTGTTGTTAAGTACACTTTGAAAATACCAACATTCTAAATATGTCATGTAGTATCCTAAATGCTGAATGATGTATTTTGGATATAGATGCAGAACCACATACATGTAACAGTCCTTTTCGGGAGCAAAATCACACGCGTGCGATAATTCGCACACATAAACAAATTTGTGCGTGCGAATCGCACGGGTAACAATAAACCACTAATCTGACCAGTTAAGTAACCGTAACACAAGAAAATATTATATTTATATAAAAGGAAGAAATAACATTTAAAATAGTACACATTAAAACTTGAAAAAGTTCGTTTTAACCTCAATCCAAACACAGACTATAGTATTACATTTGTTCATCATAATCATCGGAAGTACTTGTGTCAGAATCTTCAAAAATGTCAGAATCTTCAGACTCGTCGTCTGATGAGTTGACCATGCTAGGCTCTCGACCGCTTGCCTGAGTTGCCTCTCCGGATTCAGGTATCAAGTCTTTCCTTGCCAATTTAGTTTTCCTTCTTTTCTGTAGATAAATCTCCAGTGCTCTCTCGATTATTTCACTTCTCTCTTTGAAAGTCCAGTTCTTGTCGTTTGCACCAATAATCAACATCGACTCCATTCTTTTATGCTTCATAGAAAGGCGCCTGTCAGATAGCATGTTGGTTAACATGCTGAATGCACGCTCTACGCTAGAATTCGACCCGCTTATTGAAATCAAAATCTCCGCAAGAGCACACACATTTGGGAACTCGTCTCTTTTAAAATTGATGATCTTCTTCCAAACATCTTCCGCCTCCACTTTCCTGAACCAAACCTCAACGTAGTTTCTCAGCATTCTCCATTCTCGAATAACTTTAGAAGAGTCGTAGCTTGTGACTGCTAATGTTGTTTGGAAATGATTGGCAAAGGTGACAATGGCGTCGTTTCCATAGTCCTTTTTATCCGTCCAGTTCTTTGGGTCAAAGAAACTCATCGCTGCATATACACCGTTGTCAAAATCTTTTAACCGATCCTTCAAAAGCGTTGCTAGGCTGTTTATCACGTTTCTTTTTGCGTCGCTCGCTTTTAATCTGCTCTCATTGTTGAGATGACTCATCTCTTCAAAATCGAGGGAAACAAATCTCATCATCTTTGGCTTTCAATGCATCCCCTTCTTTCAAAAAATTTGACGAGAGAGAAAACACCCCTGTATCATCTTGGTTCAACCTAAAACGAGTTAGATGACTGTCGAGAAATTCGTCATCAGTACCTGCATCATTCTTGCAATCATTTAACTCCACCAATGTAAGCGTGATCGTCGATTTAACCTCGTAAGCAAGGAGACCATCTCCTTCAAATACCTTCGATGCCGGTCTTATTTTCTCGAGCACATCTAGGTATGTGCAAGTCAGGCATAACATTCGGTATGAGCGAAACTTTTTCAGCAAACCTTGAACTTTTGGCTTTATGCTAGAGTAGGTCCGATCACTCAAACAATTCGCATAGGCAGTTATAAATGCTGGCCACATATTAAGCAAACTCTTGAATGCTTCATATCTGTGACCAACAAATCGAGTTCCAGTAAGTCGTGACAAAACATAGGCTTGAATTCCAAGTGCAGAGGCTGCTGCATGTACAGCGCTTTTTAGCTTTCCTGAATTCTTCAAAAGGCTGAAATTGGTTTGATAAAAATCGTCAAGCTCTTCAAATGCAGAATCTTTGAAGGCAGCTTTTACTGCAAGCTCGATACGATGGTTTGAGCAATGGATTTTCAAAAGCCACTCTCTTTCGCGACCAATACGTGTGAGCAACCCTGAAATGTGGCCCATGTTGACGCTGGCGCCGTCGGCTGTACAGGAAACGAGCTTCGTTTGGTAGTCGCCAAGAGGTATGTTGCTAGATGGGCCAAAAATGCTATCAATACCATCCTTCAAAGATTCTGCATTGCTGCCTCCCCATTCAGACATATCCAGAAGTGAGACTAGAAAATACACTGGGATTCCTAGAGGGAGTATATCAATCAATTATCAATACCATTTGCAATGTCTTGTTATAAAAAGCGATGATCCACGGCATGGCCTAAAAATAACATGTCATGATTTCCGGTGCAAAACATTTGACAAACTCATTCCTAAGCCTATGCCGTGATGGAATTGACACCGTGAGATCAACGAAATATGATCGCTATTTGCCACAAACTGGTCAATGTTTTGGGCGGAAATCATGACATGTGTTTTTGGGAGTAATTCCTGTTATTTATAAATGGATGTGATCGAGAACGCGTGAATCAAAGTGATCACACAAAGCCCCCGATGATTGTAGATACCGGCGCATTTCATGCAAATTGTGTTCGATTCGGGGTTCGATTCTGTAAGTGAATACTCGAGCAAAATCAGATTAAACTATCGCAGAAAGAAACTACTAACTTCTTGTGACTAAACAAAAATGAACCTACCATTACGTTCAACTCTTATCAACACCATTTCTTTTTCTGACTTTGTTTTCCTTGCTTGGGAACCGTCCGACAAAATTGACATTGCGTTCTTGCTGGCGATAACAGCAGCCACTTTCTCAACAACAGCCTTGGCGATTGCCTCAAAAAACTCCCCGGCAGCCTTGCAGTCGTCCTTTCCATCGATTAACTGGACTCCAATTCATCCTTTGGCACTTAATCAGAAGCTTAAAACTTGAGAGGGGATACTGAGGGTTCAACGCCAATTCGTAGGCTGTCCGGATCATTCTGCTGTATGCGTCCATTGTCGCCTTTTCATGTAAATGGTCCACACATGGCTGAGATGGACCTGGTCCAAGAATTTGGTCAGAAAGCCGTCCAGGTTCCACAGTCGGTTTCCCTTTTTCAAGTTGAATTGCAAGTCTGTGACCAGCGCTGTTGTTTAGATGCCTCATAATCTATTAAAAGCAGAACACAAACAAAGTACTTTACATGTAGACATTTGACAGACTAAACGTGCTAAAGTCAATAGAAAAGACAAAAATTATAATGGGGAGCGTAAACTAACCTGATGTTTGGTAACCACATTGGTGCCGTCAATGAATGCTTTGGCCGATGCCTTGGTGCTCCCCTTTATTGTTGGGTCTCGAAGTATGGCGTCCTTGTTTCTCACACATACTTTGCACCAGATAAAGTTTACGTATTTTCTCCCTCCTTCTTCAACAGTTTTATTACCGATAATTTCTGATTTCCCATAGCTATTGAATGTCTTTAATTCAATTTTTTTGCCTTTGGCTGCCATCTCCCCGAAAAGACCTTTGGTGGCGCTGATCAAAAGATCATTGGCCGGGTTTCCCTTCAGCGTTGCTATGCAGCGTCCACTTAAGTTCTGATTGGCTAACTCGGAATTTTCCGCCAATGAGCGCACAAAAATTATCACAAACGACTTCCTTGGAAACGTGGCTCGAATACAAATTGTTCGAGAGCGAAATTATACAGAGGAAAACAAATTAACATACATTGTCCATGTAGGAAACGCAATGTTGTTTATTTTTGGCTAGGATGAAAATCGTTTTAGCAAAATCTGCCTTGTGCGTTTTCGACTGAACGTGGCTTTTCACGCGTGCGATAAACAGCACGCATAGTTGGGTTCACGCGTGCGCCAATGCGTGCGCGTGCGATCGCACGCGTCAAACGAAAAGGACTGCAATGTTACATTGTTAAGTGGTTAGTCTAGGATTTTTAGCTTAGTTAATATTTGGGAATTTGAACTGCCAAAAATAGTTTGCTTATGACCATCTCCCTGTATACCATGTATATACATGTAACTAGTATTTATTATAGTAAGTGTATACTTTAATGTCATCCTGATGTAAACACTCACAGTTTGTTAATGTGTGTTAAAATATATTGAATACTGTATGTTGACAATGTTAAATGCTTTTAAAAATGTTTATTTTCTCTCAGCCATTGATGTGTTGAATGACATGTTTAAGGGTGTGTTATTATGCACACCTACATGTGTAAGATAACACACATCAGGGATTCAGGGCATGCCATGTTGCATAACACACCTTTTTATTAACACACCTATATACAATAACACGTCTTAACATGTGTTATATAACATACCAAGGTGTGTTAAATAACACCTTGGTGTGTTTTCATAGGTGTGTGAAATAACACACCTTTTCACAAAACACACACTATGGTGTGTCAAAATTTGGACAAGCCAAAAACACACCTTAACTTAACACACCTTAAGGTGTGTCTTTCAACACATGTTAAGGCATGTTAAAAACACCTTAAGGTGTGTTAGAAAACCTAACTTAAGGTGTGTTAAAATTTGGACAAAAAAGGTGTGTTAATTTAATACATCTTTTTTTTAGAGTGTTGAATTGCTTAATATACTTTCCAATGTAGCAATAGTCTTTTTGTATGTAATCTAGTATTATATATCTATATTTTATGTATATAAATGTAGTATATAAGTATAGGATAAATACCGAGAACGAGGGATGTATGCTATATTTCATGATTGAGGAGGTTTTCCAACAAGGTTTTGTCTATTTTTTCCACCTTGGACAAACATTTTCCTGTTTTTTTCTTCATTTCTTATGTAATTAGTATTCATAGGGCTGTATGCTATATACATCCCGCAGTACATCAAAGAAAACCGACTCAATTATGAAATAAGCATACATATGTATATTTTATGTTTTATACTTTGAAATACAATTTTTTTACAACTTATGCATAATAGTCTGTTGAGTTATATATATATGGACAATTATCGGAGGATCAGTCATAGAGCATGCAGTAGACATTTTTATCAGTTAGACACAAGAACAGACTAAAAAGACCTATTTTCAAAATGGCACTATTTCATAGGTGCCTCAGTTAACCCTATTAAAAAGATCCGTTTCAATATAAAAAACAGCCCCTCAAAAAGTACCAAAACAACCCCTCTTAGAAGAGCTAAAATTGGCCAGGGGCCAAAAAAGCCCTATTTCAAAGGGGGCCATTTCAAGGTCAAGAACAGCCCTTTAAAGTGCCAAAACAGCCCCTCTAGGAAGAGCCAAAATTGGCCCTAGTTTATGGGGAGCCAAAACAGCCCTATTTCAACGGGGGCCATCTCAGGGTCAAAATTTTGGCCCCAATTTTGGGGCCAAAATGGCTCTAATAAAATTACTGTGTATATATATATATATATTTAGTACCAACCAACTAGTGGTCTATTACAAATTCGGCATTCTGATTGGCTGAGCTACTAATGGTCTATTGGTGATAGACCACTAGTAGCGTTATCTAATGACAAACCTTCTTATAACTGGAATATTCCTATCCCGACCAATCAGAAGCCACGACATATTCACGCTGCAACCAAAACCTGGGAAGTAGGTCAAACATGGCGTCCGCTAACATTTATATACGAGTGATGAAATCATGAAAACATTGGCTCGAAAGTAATGGAAAATTGTTCAGTTTGGCATTTTTGAATAAGAAAATGAATTTGCTTATGCCTATGGAGTATATCATCTACACGAAATTTGAAGTAATGTAATTACAATCTCGTTTTTTGTGAGCGATTGTTTATCATGTGCCATCGAGCTACTCTACATTTTGAGGGAAAAAAAAGGTAAAACTATCTGAAAATTTGGAACAATGTTTGATAAGACTTATTTACGTTAAAGAAAAGTTGTTTATGGTTGATACTAAAACAATAAGGCAACTCGCCCTCGTTTATACGAGCATATAGTCAAAATATAGTAAGGTTTGAGTACTGCCGAAATTATTTAACGTACTTTCTCTCTGACGAAGGGCCTTAACTTTGCTCGAAACGTTAGAAACTATGTTCAATATTTTCGGCAGTACTCGAACCTTACTATATTTCGATAAGGATTTGTATTTCAACACTGCCTACGCAACACACTACTTTTAAAAAAAGTAGTAAAATGTTGTAACGGTAAATGCGGTAAATTTATCTTCTTAAATAATTCAACAATGTCTAAATACTATTGTTGCTATATTGGGAAAAGCAACAATTCTCAGTCGTATTCAATCTCGTTCCCAGAGCACACGTTCCCCACCCGGGAAACGAGAGACTGCGATAATCCGTTTCTAATCACAGGATTCTTGTTATTCCGGATGAGGTACGCATGCGTAAATATCCGAGCGGAATCTCGATAGTATGTTCTCCTTGTTTGGCTTTTCCCCGAACAAGTCAATGGGGTTGCTGGCGAAGCTGTAATTACAGTATCTACACACATACGGCGAAGATATCGATCGCGGCAACGTCTTCACTGGAGTCTTGTCGTCCGACATCTTTGTTATTTTGGTTTTATTAATTCTACTTCCGGTCATTTCAGACCAACTCATGCTCACTATTCAGCCAATAACGTAACGATTTGAAACGGATTATCCCAGAGTCTCTCGTTTCCTGGGTGGGGAACGTGGGCTCTGGGAACGAGATTGAGTCGTATTATGACAGTTTGTTGATAAATCAACCCTTATATCTCCGAACATTATTGTTCTTTGCATGTCAAAACAGTAATTTTCTCGTAAGTTGGCACCGTAATTAGTTCAGTCATCTTAATCTGTAAAAACGTTGAACCCAGCTGGTAAACATATTGATAGCTTGTGTGCTTTTATAGCAATATAGCGTTTACAGTACTTTATCACAGCAAGTCTGTAGCTTCAATTTTAATATTTTTAATTTGGATAACAGCTTGAGAAATGGGAACCATCTTCTCATCGTTGAAGATATAAAAATGTTTTGCTTATATTCAATTTTTAATTTTCAACTTTCGCAGATACAAAAAGTTAAACTACTTTATACTATAAGAGTCTAACTCCAAGACGAGGCTTAAACTTTGACTACACTCACTCCAGCGACGTTTTTGGCACAAACGCGGGGCACCGCCCTTTATCACTGTGTCGTTTAGATTTAGCGTTCTGCAAGTTAAACAGATATTACCCACATGTGTTTTTGTCGGTTATTTAATAAACCTGGGCGAAAATAATCTTACACAACTAATTGGTTGAAGCAGAATATTTGGGGTGTTTAATAATGTTTTTTTTATTGGATCACAAAAGGAATTATACATGTTCTTAATTGATATCAATATACATTCATTGAATTAAAGTCGTTAACTTACTTTTGATCTCGTTTGTTTTGTTTCTTGTTTACACCTGTTAAGCAATAATTTTCTCCGTTTTTAAATGTTTTTATAAAAAGAAATACTAATCTTCCAGGTCGTGTTATCGTTTAAAATTTTCCAACGAAAGTATATTTTCATTCAAATCAACTCAAATATATTTTTTCGCCAAAACTTGCAGGTCATTAACAAAGGCGGTAATGTCCTCGCACAGCGCCGAAAAGGACGCTTTGTTCCAAAATTTCCTTTGTTCCATTTTGGCTTTTTATGGCAATTCTATTAGACGCCACAAAAACTGGATTGTTTTATTTAAACGCGTTGAGAGCTAAGACCGCGATGCTTTTCTTAACATTTGAGTGCTATGGTTATTGCAAAACGTGGTAGTTTGAAACTCGAAACAGCTGTTTTTCTCTGTGTTATACATGGATGCGCGTGATGTTTGCTGAACGCTGAGACCGCAGCGTGTCGTTACAGTTGATTCCCGAAGTGGCACGGAGAAAACAGCCGTATCGAGTTTGAAATTTCTTCGCGTTATAATTTTGGAACTGTTTAGGTTGCCTTACACCTTCGCAGGCGCAAAGTTTTTATTCAAAAAAAATATTAAGAACAACGAGTAAATAGTGGCGCAGAAATGTCGATGTTACGTTTTTTAATAGAAACGGAATTTATAGTAAAATTTTCTTTCAAGCGACGATTGCTAGAAACGTATTCTGCGTAAGAAAGAGGAAGGGGTGGGGGTAAACGTGTTACAACCTAAAGGAGATTGTTCAATTTCCATCAATTTTTTAGAGACAATGGATAAATAATATCACCTAGAAAACCATGTGTGGGAATTAGATAATTCCGAAAGCTTTTGCATTGACAGTCATTCCCGTACGTTCACTTCAATGCTGTAACTTTTCACTAGCTTGAATCGAATATCGAAAAGCCCCGACTCCAAGGAATCGAATTTAAAACCACTTTGAGTTAAAGAATGTGAAAGGCGATTAGGACATCTGTCTAGAAGGCTTGTGGTAAAATTGCTGATTTATGAAAACTAAAAATCAAGCTACATTTTTGACCAGGGTGTGACAGTTATTGTGGATGTTACATTATGACGTAGCTAAATACATAGATATGATGCTTTTATTCAAATCCCCACTCTTCGTGAAAAGTCCACAGAGTTACGAGTTGAAACGTTTAAAAAATGACATTATTGCAAGGGCGATTAAGCATTTATTTCCAAATTTGTGACATGAAGATATGGAAGACAAGAAATTAATGGAAGCTTATATACCTACTTGGAAAATGGGTGTTTTTACGTTCGTTAACGGGATTAAGGAAAGATCTGTTTTGAAATCGCGCTTAAAGTGTTTGTTGTAGTTAGTGATCGTAGATTTTTAATTGTGGTGCTCTAATTGCGAGTTAACTGCCTGTTATGGTTCGTCCGTTTGTTCGTTTGCTAGTCGATCGTTCGTTTGTGTGGAATCAATAGCATGCAAGCGAGGGTTTTGACGCCAAACAACCGCCTTTATAGCACTGGGTCTGTTTAGTCTTCAACTTTTGCAAGTGAAACAGATATTGGCATGCAATTAGTGTTTTGCTCGGTTATTTAATGAACCCGTGGGAAATAATCTTACTTATAAACGACTTGTGGCAAATCTATATATAAAGACTATTCGAGTGTTTAATAACAAAGACGCGTTTATTGGATCACAAAGAAAATTATACATGTTTAAATCAATGGACATCTATATATACATTTACTGAATTAAACAATGACTTATTTATTGGATCACAAAAGGAATTGTACTATACATTCAAACTAGCTTGGTCAAAATAGCGACTTTGACCTTTCAAGAAGGACGGACCGTAAAAAGACCAACGCTAGCTATAGTTGGGTTTTTTTTACAATTATTCCGTTGTGTTTTTTCAGTAAGCAATTAGTCAATATGAAATTGATAGTATTGAAGAGTATTTCAGACGCTCTGTTATACCTTTCGACGGAGATTCTCGTATTGAAGCAACAAACTTTGGGTGCTTCCATATTACTTGGGTCCCTGTCATTTGTAGTACTTGAAACTTGTAAATAAAACAAAAATACAAAAGTTACCGCCAAACAAATAAACTGGCAAACGTTTATTAATTGTTCTTCTTGTTTATATAGCTTCGCATAGGTAATTCAGTTAAAAAAGTTTATATTAATATTCCATATGCTACAAAAGTACAATATTATTTGCGTTCGTGACACTTTTTAATTTACAGCTTGTTTTCAGGTCATTATGCCAAATGGCGCACGTTGATTGGTTGCCATGAGAGGTCCGGAAAAACGGTAGTGCTCTCTCGGCACTGTGGGAGGAATTACGCTTTTTTTAATGACTTGCATAGAAATTTGATTTGAATAGAAATGAACTTAGAATTATTAGACATTTTTGTTGGAGAATTTTAAACAATAATACGTCCTGGAACAATTATTAGTGTTTCTTTCTATAAAAACTACTTATTTAAAGGCGGGGATGCTTAATGAATGCTTAATTAGCAGGTGTAAACAGAAAACGAAAGAACAAGCTAAACAACAAGATCTGAGGGCGCGTATAGGATGAGTTAAAAAACGAGTAAGAAAACAAACCAAAAGCTATATAATAAATGGCTTATTATTGTTGACTTCTTGGTATTTTCAATAAACCTCGTTTCTTCGTCGCTCGGTCTGTCCGAAAATTTCAGGCAATTACTTTTCCATACACTGACAGACCTCACACTCGGTTTTATTAATCCTTAGGCTTGGTTTAGACGTCGAAGTTCCGTCGCATTTAATTCGTCGCATTTAATGCGACCAATTTTATCCCACGGAAATGCAACGTCTAAACTGATTTTATTCGACGCGTCGCATTTGATTCGACGCTGTCGAATTATGCGACGAGCTGTGTCGCATAATTCGACGGAAATGCGACGTTGATTTAGACGTCGCATAAAATGCAGTCGAATAAAATGCATAAATTATTATAATCACTTTTTCTATCCTACAATATCCCTCAATACCCAACAATTTTACAGTTCGTGGGCCCCACGAAGATCATTTTCAATATGTCGTACTTGTTTGTATCGTCCAGAATGTTTTGTGACGGACGAAAACAATTAGTATGAAGTTGGGTGGCAATAAAGGGTTACTTGCTAAAGGTATTGGAGTTTTTGGCTGAAGAAAACTGTCGAACTAGCCGAAAGCAACACATTAATCGAGTTTTAAGAATGAGAGAGCTTTAAGCGAAAGCTTATACATTCACTAACGACAAACGGGCGACCAACGCCAAGGTTTAACAACATATGTTGAAACACAGAGAGCAATCTGAAGGTCTTCTTTGTGTTTTAGCTCTTTGATATACTCACTTGAAGATAAAACATGGCGTTTCTCTTAACAGCTGGGTGCCATGCAAATTGGAACGCGCGGTGATTCGAAACTCGAAACACCAACGTTAAGAGCTATTTGGCGTTAAATTTCAACCATAACATTAAATGCGACACATTAAATTCGACGTCTAAACCAAACTGTGTCACTTCTGTCGCATAATCGTCGCATTAAATTCGACGAATTAAATGCGACGGAACTTCGACGTCTAAACCAGGCCTAAGTATTACATTAGTTTAGGTTAATCTGTGTGTGTTGGGTATTTCTACTTTTTAGTTCCAACTACATCAATTTGTCGAAAGTTTAATAAGGATTTGTAAAATATCTATCCTGTTGTTTGTGTTGTGGCATAACCGTCTTTGGTTACTAGTAATAGAAAATCTTTAGAAAATCCCGCTTGGTTGCGAGGCCTACGCGCAGGTGAACTGTATTCGTAGAAGACTGTAAAACACATGCAGGTGCTTGGCTTTACGGATGCAGGTGTCAAACTTTCTATAGGAGTTCACGTTTCTTATTGTTTGTTTGCCTTGTATAATAGACGGTAGTTTATTAAAGTTTACGATCATTTCTTCTTAATTGACAAGTATATACGTATGATTGATTAGCAACCGTTTCAAAAACTTTCCATAATAATAAACGTGGTATTTCCACAAATTCTCGCTTGTATTACTATTTGTCACGATGCAAACTTTCAAAGAATTAATATAATACAATGAAACAGCTTAAAATAATACAGTTTAGTATAAATACACAGGTGATTATAGAAAATTGCACGCGCTGATTGGTCGAACTACTTCGGATTAATTCCCAATAATCAATACAACGTTTATTCAAAATGGCCGTCAGCCGAAATGTTCTTCCTAAAAGTACAAAAATGTGTATTTATACTAAAAGAATTATTCGCCTCAGGCTCAGTGAAAATCGATGATATTATTCACCGATATTCACCTCGCCTTGGGCGAATAATTGTTAAATACTACGACATCAATGATTCTAAAATAATACGATAAAAATAAGACAGTGATAGGGGCGGATCTAGGATTTTTTTTAGTTTGCCTCGTGTGACAAGGCCTTAAGGTCTTCGTTAAGGTTTGCAGGGTCATTTCTGTAAAGCGCTCTCAATTCGTCAGAATTTATACCACAAAAATAAAATAGATATCGTTAGAAAGCTATGAATTTGTAGAATGCAATGGTGTCTTTGGTTTCGCAATAAACACAAACCGTTAATAGTTGTGATTTTTTTAATTAAAACCAAAGAGCTTCACTCGGGGCGACTCGAGTAAAAAGCGTTTTATTTTGTTCAAAATCTTTTTTGTACTTTAATTCCGAGATAAATTTCCAGCAAAACGGTGTCAGCGTTTTTTTATATGTCGAGTTTTGCCGATTTTAAATTTTCGGTAATTCATAAGCTAACTTTATTGGTACTGTCCTAACTGTTATATCTAAAGACTATATACTGTTCTCCTTAGAGGTGCAATAAATTCTAAACGACGAGTTATTAGTTTTGGGTATATTACAAGTAATATTTAGCATTTCACTCGATTAAATTGGATAGATTACTGTAGGTAATTTTAGTGAAGTAAAATTTCGAGTGTAGAATTAATACATTATAAGACGAAACCGGGACCGTTCCGAAAAATGCAACATCAACGCCTTTCGGGTTATTAGTGTGTTTGTTTGTCGGAAATTTTGCATTTGCGTTCTATTTACATAGCTTTAAGTGCTGCAAGTGACAGGGACCCAAGTAATATGAAAGCCCCCAAAGTTTGTTGCTTCATTATATGAGAGTCCCCGCTGTCGTCGAAGGGTGTAAGAGAGCGTCTAAAATAATCTCCAATACTGTCAATTTGGTATTCAGACTTGCCCACCGTAAAACCTCAACGAAAGATGGTCTGGAAGAAGTCTAGCGTTGGTCTTTTGCTGTTGATGGGTCTGTGCGTTTGTTTGGCTCTGCCAATAATGAGGGAAGCAAACCGTGGTCCGAAACTTAGAAGAGGATGGATGAAAGAGAGCATTGGGCCAGTGGATTTCTTGCAAAAGATCAAGAAGTATCAAGACTATTTGCCTCCTAATTGCCAGTCGGATGTTAAATATCGTTGTTGAAGAAAAAACAGAAAAGTATAAGCAAAAAACTGCTAATTCCAATTCTTGGACTTTCGGTTTATGACCTAGTTAACGAATATAATTCAGTGAATGTATATAGATGTCAAAAGATTTAAACATGTATAATTCTCTTTGTGATCCAATAAACGAATCTTTGTTAAACACTCGAATATTCTGCTTATTTGTCTTTATGTGGATTTGCCACAACACTTTCAGCTGACCAAAAACTGACCTTTCCCATTTCCCGCTAGCGAAATTAACAACATATATTTTCCAAGTAGGTAAACTGCCATTTATTTCTTCTGTCTTCTATCTCTACAAACCACAAATTAAGGGGCTGTTTACATGAGCCGGGCTAGCCCGGTTAACTGGGCTCACGCGATTGATTAAGATCTCACTGTCGATTTGAAACTCGCGTAAACTAAATGTACAAAGAAGAATCGATTTGGTTTAGATGTAAACGAATCCTAATGTTGATTAAAATCTCTTTCTGTGGCCGAGGAAAGAATTTCGTGACACGAGTCAGCCCGGTTAGCCGGGCTAGCCCGGCTCATGTAAACAGCCCCGAAGTAAATGCCTAATTGCTGTTCCAATAGTGTCAATTTTAAACATTTCAGCCCTTAAATCTGTCGGGAATAAACCTACATGCACATCGCATTTGAGTAAATGCTTCTATGTATTTTGGCTGGATTAATGTCACACCCACGTTATACACTCTGGGACTCTGTGGACAGCTGGTTCGTCCTCTTGGGAATTAAACATATAATATTTTGTGAGCATATACCGTATATATATCGCACATGGGTTATGAATAGAAAATATGAGCTTATATTTCATAGAATACTGTATAGACTTATACTATTATAGAATATAGGTCACAATGGGCTCCATGGGCATGCAATGATCATTCAGTAGAAATCAGAGAAGATACAATGGACCTTTCCCCTTTTGGCAAAAAACGCAATGCATTGTGGTAGTTGGGTATAAGTTTTCTTCCAGATGAAATGGCCGCCGCGAGACGAACATTTCATATGCAAGAAGAATTGACCGATTTCATAACTTTTTCGTTTGCGTGGAAGAAATTCAAAGTAGTTCATAGGATAGGGGGTTATTTAACTACATTATATAGAAAGGGCGAAGAAATCAGCGCAATGGTTGTCAACAAAATGAATTCACAACGACTAAAGAGGCGAAGACTCTTCGAACAAAAATGTTCTCTAAACAAGATGTTTCTTTATTTTAAAAGGTCAGTAGCCGTGTCAAACGTTCCTGAATAAAATTTATTACTTTGTACCTAGTCAACAGTAGCTGATATTCCTAGATCGCATGTTATTTGTGGTGGTGAGCATCTTTTTTAAATTTTTTTGTGTTTTGAAATTGACATGCTGGCCAATTAACTTTGATCAGTTGTTCGATAAACATGGCTGTATTTTAAGGAGGCTGCATACAGTTTCTTGAAAAATGGAAAATACAAGTTTGAGAGTCCAAAACACGTGCATAAACAATTTGGAAAAAGAATAAAACTAAATGTTGTGCATAGTTAAACATTCTGACAATCAAAAACTGTTACCAAATAAATAGCAACAGTTGTTGCTATGGCAACAATGACGTTTCAAAATGGCTGCCAATTACCTTTCAAACTAATTTAATTCGAAAAAAACTTTGGTGACCCCCAATTTTTTTTTTCATTAAAACTTTTCTTGAAGTATGAGTAAGCAATAGGCCGATTTAAAAAAAATTCTGTAGAAGGAATAATTTTTTTTCCGAAAAAATCATGTTTGTTAATTTTTAAAAAATTTGGATCTACAGAATATTTTTAAAATCGGCCTACTGATTACTAATACTTCAAGAAAAGTTTTAATAATAAAAAAATGGAGGGTCACCAAAGATTTTTTCGAATTAAATTTAAAAAAATTTAAAACGTCATTGTTGCCATAGCAACAACTGTTGCTATTTATTTGACAACATTTTTTAATTGTCAGAATGTTTAACTATGCATAACATTTAGTTTTATTCTTTTTCCGAATTGCTTATGCACGTGTTTTGGACTCTCAAACTTGTATTTTCCATTTTTCTAGAAACTGTATGGAGCCACCTTAAATCTGCTTTGGCGCGAAAATAAACGGGTTAGACGAGTTTAAGCTTAAATATTGTGTAAAAGCTGTATCTCTCAAGTGCTCTCGCTTTGGTTTCTTGCTGTTGTTTTTAGTCTGCACATCCTTTGTTGCTGTGAGTTTTTCCTCCCGTTTATAAACAAGTAGGTTATCGAACAAGTTTAATTTTCTAAGTTGTAAGTATTAAAAAAAAATCATTTCTTTTTATCGTAGTTTGAAATAATTTCATTGTACTTCACTATATAACTTAGCCTGTAAATTTTAAATTTAGTTAGCCATAGATATACAGTAGGTTTTTAATAATAATAATTATTATTATTATTAGTTAAATATAAACAATTTAGTATAAATATAATGCTTGTTAAGTTTTGAATTGTAATAAATTGAATTGTAAAGTAAATTTGTACATAAATCTGTAAATAATTTTCTTAATACTTAAAATATATTCAATAAATACAGTAGTTAGCAAATAGTAATAAATTTAATATAAAAAAATAAAATAATGGAGGACATACCTTGCAGTTCAAGGGATGCAGACAAATTAGCACAGCAGGTTGAATATGAAAAATCCAAAAGTTGTACTGGTAGTTATGGAGGGAAAAATTGTTGTGTTCCACAGTGCAAAAATAACAGCTTAAAGAACCCAGAACTTTCATTTCACAAGATACCGAAGAACTGTGTATTGAAAACAAAGTGGATAAAATTGCTAAAAACTAAAGGTCTGTGTAGTATTAGCCCACACTATAGAGTGTGTTCAGTTCATTTTCCAGGGGGAAAGAAGACCTACACAAATAACATTCCTACACTACTAACAATAAACCAAAGTCAGAAGCCAAGGAGAAGGATATCAAACAACAAATGTCCATTGCAAGCACCTCTACTGGAAAATGAATGTAGTAACATGACAAATCCACCTGCTGAAACAACAAGTAGAAGTGAAGAATCAAGTGAAAACCAGTTGCCAAACTCAAAGAAGAAGTAGAAACCCTACAATTACATTGCCAATCTCTTGAGAAAAAATATGAAGATGTCAAAGCAACAGAGAAATGTTTATTTAGAATGGAAAGATTTGTTGGCAATGACAGCGACTTTAGATTTTATACAGGATTTCCTGATTACACTACATTCAAGCTTTTCTTTGATTATCTATCACCGGCATGCAATAATCTCATTTACTATGGTTCTAACACTGGTATTATAAGCTCTCCAAACCAAAAAAAGCATGGTAAAGAAAGATCTGTATCTCCAGAGCAAGAACTATTTATGGTGCTATCTAGGTTGCGATGTGGCTTCCTACTGCAAGACCTGGCACATAGATATGGCATGTCATCTTCACATCTTTCACGTATTTGGATAACCTGGATAACTTTTCTTCACCAGCAACTTCGTGTGCTGCCAATTTGGCCCACCCGAGAGTTCATTAATGAAAATATCCAGCCTGTTTTAAGCATAGCTTTCCTAGTACCAGAGTTATCATTGACTGCACAGAAATGTTAATAGAAATGCCATCATCTTGCAGAAGCCAGTCTGTAACATTCTCATCTTACAAGCATCACAACACTGCAAAAGGGTTGCTTGGAATTTCACCAAATGGATACCCAAGCTTTGTCTCAAGCCTTTATTCGGGTAGGACTAGTGACAAAAAAATTACAAATGATTGTGGAATTTTAAATTTACTTGAACTAGGTGATCAAATAATGGCTGACCGTGGATTTGACATTGAAAATGATCTTCCACCTGGTGTTACATTAAATATCCCCCCATTTTTGAAAGGAAAAGACCAGCTATCTATTGAAGAAGAAACCTCAACAAGAAAGATAGCATCAGTCCGAGTTCATGTGGAAAGGGCTATTGCTCGTATAAAAACCTTCCGCATTTTACATCAAGTTGTGCCAATTACAATTGCAAAATAACTTGACAAAATATGGACTATTTGTTCATATATAACATTATTTTTGTCCCCATTAATAGAGGACAAATTTTAAATCAGAAGAACATTTTTTAGTTAATTATTGAACATTGATTATTATGATTTACACTAGTATGTAATAAATGTTAGCATTTCCTAGCATTTTGATATTGCTCAATAATTATACTGCCATTATTATCATTATTTTATTTCAACAATATTAATAAATGGCTAAATGTTATGTTAAAATCAAATCAAATATTTAACATGTATTATAAGTATGTATTTTGAAATTCTGTGTTTCAAAGTTTCAGATTCTGGTAACATTGTCCTTTTCCATAAATTATTATTAAAAACAATTATCTCAACATGTAAAATCGTTCTTGGTATAAACTACAAAATCTGACCACTGCAGCTGCAGTGTTGCCATGGACCCCTGTAGCTGGTAATAATATGCATGTTTAGTTTTTAATGATATCTTGCCACTTGGAGTTGGTGAGAAAAAAACTGTGATCTTCACAAGCTGCTACTGCAATAGTATTAAATTATCTTTTGGAATATGGGCATTTGACTTCTCCAAGGCCAAAAGGTGATGCCTCCTGCATCTCACAAACTATGAAACCTGGGCTAGCAGCTAACCAAGGAGAAGTTTGATTGATAATCGAATCCTATGAACTACTTTGAATTTCTTCCACGCAAACGAAAAAGTTATGAAAATCGGTCAATTATTCTTCCATGTGAAATGTTCGTCTCGCGGCGGCCATTTCATCTGGAAGAAAACTTATACCCAACTACCACAATGCATTGCGGTTTTTTGCCAAAAGGAGAAAGGTCCATTAAAGGGCATATGACTCGAAAATTAAGTTTGTCTTATTGAAACGAACATTTAAAATGATAAAATAATATCTTTTGCAGTTTTTGGTTTCCTTGCTTCGTTTTTGAGATATTCCAGCTTGTTTGATATGCAAATGCACAACTTTTTACGTCACATGTGCATAATGAGTTATCAGAAAAGGTTACATATCTTTGCTGTTATGAAAACGTGGGCTTAACTCAAAGGAAGCATGTGCGTGCTTCTACCCACAACGCCAAATATGTAGAATTCCAAATGATTTCGTTTCACAATAGCAAAGATATGTAACCTTCTCTCGGTAACTCATAATACTCATTATGCACGTGTGACATAAAAAGTTGTGTCATTTGCATATCAAACAAACTAGAAAATCTCAAAAACGAAGCAAGGAAACCAAAAACTGCAAAAGATGTTATTTTATCATTTTAAATGTTCTTTTCAATAGGACAAACTTAATTTTCGAGTCATATGCCCTTTAAGTCATTGCTGCCTGGGATGTCTGGGGAGTTTTGTCTTTGACGAGTAAAATCGTCTGCCGTTAACAGAATAAAACAACGAGGCTGTTTTTGACGGACTCAGGCAGGAATGGGTTAATGACGTGTAATTAAGTGTAGGTTAGTTACCGAGACGGAGGCAATAGTGTGGCATAAAGTGTCATGAAAACAGCTCCCGTACGATTTGCATGCTAAAGTTGATTTTTTTTCTTTTTTGAGTTGACTAGATGTCAAACTATCAGAAAATGATGGGTTCAAATTTCCGACCTTTCGATATACAGGGGGGTGTTGGTGGGGTTGAGAGCTTTGAAAATTTGAACTGCATTTTCTGATAGTTTGACAACTAGTCAACTTAAAAAAGAAACAAAAATCAACTTTAGCATGCAAAGCCTACGAGAGCTGTTTTATTACGTTTCACATACCACACTATTAGGGCTAGGATGAAGGTCAGGAAAGGTCTTCGAGTCACTCCTATTAGCCATGTCTCCGACCCCTCGACCTCTCCTGTATATTGAAAGGTCGAAAATTTGAACCCCATCATTTTCCGATAGTTTGACATCTATAGTCAACTAAAAAAAGTAAAGAAAATCAACTTTAGCACGAAAATCCTACGCGATTACACTTTATAATTATACCGCATTATAACTAAACTGTCCCTTTGTCTTTGATGAGTAAAACAATAAAGAGGGCGTTTTTTGGTGGGCTCAGGCAGGAATGGGTTAATCACTTGTTACCCATTGTTGCCTGAGATGTCTGGGGGTTCTCGAGTAAAAATCGTCTGGCCATAGACAGTAAAACAATCTTGTATTATTAGACTTGAGTAAAACAACGAAAGGGCCGCTTTTGGCGGACATGCAGGAATATGCTAGATTAAACCAATAAGAGAAACTTCATGGCTATACTTTATTGTAATCATTTTTACCTAAAAGAGTATTAATTTTAAGAACATTAATAATACTAGTTTGTAGTTAGTTTACATAAGAGTGACATATCAATTAGACCTTGAACCTAATGATTTGAAAAGTAGCTAAAACTGATGAGGCAAGCAAATATACACTTAACACTAAGGCAAAGTACATGTTTCGTAACACCTGTTTTTACCTCAAAGTGATATCTTCGAAGATTTTGACTCTTCGCAAGCCTGTTTAATTCGAGCTAAATTTGCTTGTTTGGTTAATCTAATAACCCAGCTAGCACACAACGTTATCGCAACGTTGGTAGAAGGTTGTGGTTTCGTTAGGTCGGACGTAACATTACAACAACGTAATGAAGGAAATATTGAAGGAAATAATAATAATCATAATAATAATTTGTATTTATATTGCGCAAATTCATGTGATGTTCAATGCGCATAACAATGAATAAAATTAAAAGAAGAGAAAAATAAATAATATACATGAATAATTGGACTTAGGTTAGAGTCAACTAAAAGCCATAGTATACAGGTAAGTCTTAAGTTTTGATTTAAAATTAGAAAGATCATCTATGTTTCGGATATCAGCGGGAAGATTGTTCCATAATTGTGGAGCAGCAAACATGAATGAACGGTCAGCAAGAGTTTTCTTTGATCTAATGCGAGGATAGAAAAGAAGGATGCCATTATTGGAACTACGAAGGTTGTAGCGGACAGGCAAAGTGATTGAAATAAGATTGGACATGTAGGAAGGAGCCATTTGATGAAGAACTTTAAATGTGAGGAGCAACTGATCTAGCAGGTAACCAGTGTAGTTCTTTAAAAAGTGGAGTAATATGGCAGTGTTTAGGTGCACAATAGACCAAACGAGCACAAGCATTCTGTACACGCTGAAGCTTGGAAATAAGGATGTCAGGCAAGCCATAAAGAAGACTGCATGTTACAGTAATCGAGTCTACTTGTGATATAAGGGCGTGTATAAGTGATTCAGTTTGTTTCCTGTCGAGAAATTTCCTAATATGTCTGACATTGTAAAGATGGTAGAATGAAGGAAAGAATATATAGAAGGAAAAAATCATTGGTAAAAATCAATTAAATCTACATTAAGCAGCTAACTATACGAAAATGAACAACGTTTGAAAACATTTCGGCAAGACAACACAACAGCAGCAGTCGATTTTATTACCAATGTATGTACTACACAAAATACTTTAATTTAATTTGGGATGAAAAAGTTTAAGTTGGCCTCCTGCTTTCCTATTATGCATTCCGTATTTACACAATTAAGCGCGGCCCCAAATAAGCAAGCTGCGCCGCTCCCAAATAAGCACCGCCCCTAAATAAGCACCATTCCAAATAAGCGCCGCCCCAAAATTAGCACCACCCCTAAATAAACGCTACCTCCAAATATGCGCCGCCCGCAAATAAGCACCGCCCCCAAATAAGCACCGCCCCCAAATAAGCACCGCCCTACGCATAGGCGCAGTATTTATTGAAGAAATGCGGAGCTTAATCGAATCATTGTTCGACTTTTGAGCCAAATTAAAAAAAAAATAGGTACGATACAACTCAATCTAAGCTAGTCGATGAAATGTATTATTCTATATTTCACCATTGCTCATTCGCTCCGGAACTTTTGCAATGCGTAGTTCCGTTATGCTTCTTAAAGAGCGCGCCGCCCCCGATTAAGCGCCGCACCTGAAGTCCTAAAATTAATTTGAAGAGCGCCGCTGCGCTTAATTGCGTAAATACGGTAGTGTACTCTGCAATTGAAATACGTACATCGTTTATTCCGCTTTCAGAAACTTGTTTGCTTTCTATAAGCGATTAAGCACAGGAAATTAACAAGCGTCTGCAAGATAATAGGTCTTCCACATTTCCTCAAATTCTGTTAGTGTTGTGATGTTTTTGGTTGCTTATAATTATATAGTAAATATATATATTTAAAAAGATAATAGTTGCAGCCAGGCATGCTGTTAAAATTTTTTATTAAAAATGTTTGACACTGGCTTGAAGGTTTAAAAGGTGTTTGGACGTTTCGGCTAAGTTACTATGGCCTTCATCAGCATATGGCGTTCTAAGTTAGGAAACTACTTTTCTCAAACTCATTAATAATTTATGAGTTAATTAGCCAACCAAAGAAAAATATTTGGTCATGTGCATGAGTTTTGTAACCCGGTAAAGGTCGCGCTAACTGAATTCATAATTAAGAAATCAGATAATAAACGGCACAAACAAACTAATTTGGGCAGTCGCTTCAGACACTAAACACCTTAGCTTTCAGCTTTTGTTTACAATCATTAAATTTCTCTTATGCTCTTACGCTCTACACTGACTTTCACGCTTATTTGTTTGCATAGGCATCAAAACCATAGTCAAAACAATATTCTCCGTAAATTTCTAGACTAAACTTTTCAAAATATTAACTTTCGACTAAGCAAATTAAATACACTAGCCCAGGACGGCTTTATTTAGCAGGACAATGGTGTAATTTCATTGGTCCATGTACACAAATGGAATGAAATGTGTGGCTCGTTTCAGGAGACGTTAGTTGTGGAGTGTTAGTGAGCCATAAGAACGTCTGCGAAGGAGACTATTGTTTCATAGGCATTGAAGCAAATTTGAGAGTGTCTTTTAGGGCCTGTTTAGAAGGAAGTAGGGTTACCCTAGCACCCGGGTCAAATTTAGCCCGGATTTATTCACAGGTACGTTCACCCTGCTGCCGGGGTCAACTTTATTAGACGTGGTTACCAAGCACTAATGACAAGAAGGCAAGAAGCCTGGAACTGGAAAAAAGTTGTCCCGGGTAGGCGAGTTATCTCTTCCAAACGCGTGTACAGGGACAAAACATAACCTACTGAACGCTACATAACATAAAGGCTACTAGGGTAACCCTGGTTACCCTAGCGTCCTTGTAAACACGACAAAAAAAACCAACAAGTATACGAGAGCTTGGGTAATTACCCGGGTGCTAGGGTAACCTTACCTCCTTGTAAACATGCAGGTCGTTAGGCTAATTATCTTCTAATTGGTTTGGCGCAGATACATGTACGCATAGCGTACCTTTTGTTTCGCCATATTGTAAGGGGTGCAAAACTATTGGGGCGAGCCCGCGGGCATGCCTTATTATTCTTGTTAAAAATCATGGCGAAACTCGTGGAGCAAGAAGTATATCGCTTCGAGTTTTATCGAATTTGTCTTTAATCGTCGTTTGGATAACTTTCCTGTGAGTTGAAATGTTTGGTGGGTTTTTTATTCCAAACCATTATCGCTGATAATCAACGCTTATTGTACGGAGATTTGTGGTTGCGCTATTATGACGGACACGACTGAATGAAGATTTCAGCTACGCAAATGTAAAACTTTACCTCCAAATTTTTGTAAATCACTCGAACCATGGATAGTAAAAAGACTGGACAGGAAACTTGATAGCGTGAACATGAGAACCTGGTTGAAATTGACCAGCTTAAAAATCCACCTACTATCTTCAAAGTTTAGGATTAATACAGCTTAAAATAATGATTTAACTGCCTGTAAATACAACTAAGCCACATTACGATGGAATGCCCGTCTATTATTACGCATCAGTTTAAAATAAGATATCAAGGTTTACTAGTTAAAATATGCATCGCAAATTCCAAGCAAAACAAAGTACCATTTTGCGACGCCAGTTTCTTTGAATCAACAAAGAAAACATTAAAAGAAAGATCAACAACGTTTACCTCGAACACTCGATTGTGGCTTAGGCAGGTTTGTAAGGCGATAGTCATCTGAATGTGAGAATATGAAGAATTTGAAGAAAAGTTCACTTAAAAACCTCAGTAAGACAAGCATACTCACGCCATTCGTGACATGACAATTTGCAACTAGGGGCGCTTTCCAATTGACAAGGTTAGACGGCTCAGTCCGGCCAGAATGAACTTGCTTTTGAATAAGACCAAATTTTCCAGTCAGACCATCCCAGGTCTCAAACGAATCGTGTTCCATTTAACCGGACTGACCGGTCTAAACGTGTAAATGGAAAGCCCCCTAAGTTTCAATAATTTTACAAATTGAGTAAATGCATGTGATTTAACCAATCAAAAGGCTCAAAACACCCCATTATGACTATTAGTTTCATATCCAGTCCTTTTACAATCCATGCTCGGACTTCAAGCGTATAGTAACTGGACGTTCATCTTCATTGTCTAAAGCCTGAAATATCCTCTTGCTTGTTATGAGACAAAATGTATAAGCTTCCCTTCTTGCGATCGCAGGAAAGGTACGTTTCGGGTTACGCGACTTACGCGCACTGTTTACTTCTTTTGGCAAATCTTTTTTACGTTTAACTCGCATATACTAGGTAAAAACAGTTCAAGTCTAAAGTATAAAGGTGGCATTGTACGTATTTTGGGTAAATTTTGGAAAATTTGACACCAATGGCGTCCAACGCCAATAAACAAGCACAAGATATGAATATTTTAGACAAATGTTTGTTTACGCCAAGTTTCTGCAAAATTCTGGTACTTTGGCCGCTTATTAAGAACCAAAATTTCAAGATAATACCTCTTCACCCAACATTCTGCACTGCGTTTGTCCGACTATACAGCGAGGCATTTTGTCTAGGCTAGGATCAACAAACAGCTCGTCGACCGTGCCCGTCATAACAGCGAAGCCACCCCTCAGCTGAGCTGGTTGGTTATCAGCGGTAATGATCTAAAATCAAAGGATGAACATTCTAGCTCACGGGAAATTGATCCAAACGACGATTAAAGACGAATTCGACAAAACCGAAACGATATACTTCTTGCTCCACGAGTTTTGTCATGATTTAACAGGGATAAATAGGCATGGCCACGCGCTCGCCCCAATGATTTTGCACCCCTTGCAAGATGGCAAAAAAACTTCAACTCCTCTATTTTCTATACGAATGTCATGTTTTAGGGCCCTCAAAAACAAAGATGGCGGATCATGCGCAGAACGGCCTGGACAGCACCTTTAAAATAGTAAATCTATTTGTTTTTTATTGTACGGCAAGAAGATAGCTATTTTTTAGCTTTGGATAAATTTCTGCATTGGTTTTTCTAAATTGCCCCAACCTCTAACGCCAAACCGGAGTTTGCAGTTTGTGGTGAATGCGTGGATCAAAAGTTCTCTAGATATTGTAGACTTTGTTCGATTACTATAAACCCACATGCACTTACCGTGATGCACCGCGGTTGTCGATTATAATTACTTGGATCTCGAAATTCCTCGAATTAAAAGTAATTACTATAATGCATTTATACCATTGTAATTTATAATAATAGTCAATCGAGGTTTGGGCGTATTTTAAAGCAATAACCAACTTATTCTGTTTGTTGGATTTAGCCGAACAAAGTCATTTTTACTTGTCGACAGTGTTGTGCCTCGCAAAGCTATCCGACAGATGCTTGCGACCACTTAAGTGTAAAACGAGAAGCACTTTTATGCCATTTACACGGGGATCGCTTGGTTCGTAATAAACAAATCACTCTTCTTCGCAGAGACTTCTCTTTTGAGAAGGCGCGCGGAGACCGATGGGAAGACGGTAAGAAAGTAGCCTATCACCAGCCTGGTTCCCAGGCCTCTCTTTTTAACGTCGAGCAGCAGACCGAAATTGTGAGAGGCCTGGAATAAAATGTTTTGCTTGGCCCCAAATCTGGCCCCAAATTTACAGGCACCATGCGGCCGTTTGGCGGAAAACCAAGGCAGATAACACTCACGTCGGTCTGCACAATTCTTTATAACATCATATAGCAAGGTTGGTCTACTCCCGAAACGTTAAAATAGCATATTTCGGTTTGTATAAATGTGTTTCAACACAATCACTTCCTACGCCGAACACTACTTTATAAAGCCTCGTATGTAACAACCTTTTAACGTAATGTAAAACAAAGAAACCTACTCGTTTGCTGTCTGCTCTCAAGAAGTTTGTTTAAGTGCCCTCGTTCATAAAGATTAAAGAATCCGAGCTCCAGCAGGCAGCAGGATTCATGATAGATAAAGATGAACATTTTCCGCTAGTCCTCTCACTTGATCCCTATTCTGTGACGTCACCAAAATACGTTCGAGAGAAAAGAGGACTATAGGAACTAGTCTGGCCTATCACTATTTATAAGAGTTAGAAAACCTTTCACTATTTAACAAATAGATTCCATTTTGCCGTTATCTCTTCAGTTATAGATGCACAGATGACGTCACAACGTAACAAAAAAGTGGCTCACGAGACGCAGTCGAGTGGATCACTGATGTTCTTACCACGTTGTTACGTCTTCGGTGCATCTATAGCTGAACAGACAAGAAAAAACAGAAACTATTTGTTTTATACAGTACAAAAATTGAAAAGGTTTTTATTAAAACTCTTGCCGGATTTTTGGGCATGAAGAAAGAAAGAAAAAAGCAAGTCAGCTGACGTGATCTGACGTGATGCATGTGTCTGTCCTCTAATAGATCATGGGCAACAACCAATGAAAACACGCATAGCAACCAGCGTATTGTATAATATATTTTATTAAATTAGTGCTAACTGAGTTAGTAAAATATAATAGTGAAAGGTTTTCTGACACGTGTAAATAGTGAGCTTTTTTGACTCGTGTAAGTAGTGATAGATTTGCTTTTGTTTCCGACGATGTCATTGAACCTTTGACTTGTATATATAGACCTGGCATGCCTTTGTATTTTCACTTGTCTGAAGATACAATACTATACAATATTTGTTTATTGTCGATGGACGTGGGAAGTGGTTGCCCATTCTCCGCTCGAGTCAGAGGCTCGTGTTACAAACGCTCAACCAATAAAAATAAGAACAATATTTAAAAATTATTTGCCGAAGGCGACGTGGATATCGGCGAATAATAACCGAGACGGAGTCGAAGTTATTATTCACCGATATTCAGTGAGCCCCTGAGGCGAATAATTGTTTTAGTATAAATACACATTTTTGTACTTTTAGGAACAGCATTTTCTTTGTAATTGTTAATTTCCTCTTCTGTCATTGACAAACCGCCTGGCGGCCATTTTTGAATAAACGCTGTAGGTGATTATCGGGGATTAATCCGAAGTAACTCGACCAACCAGCGCACGAGATTTTCTATAATCAACTGTGTATTTATACTAAAGATAATTATGAAGAAGCTATATTTACAATGATAATAATTGAATTACACCGTACGGTCTATAAGCACTTGTATTGGCAGCCGGAAAAACTCATTCCCTTAATTTGGGAACGAAATTCGGACATAGAAGTAGCTGATTTAGTAGAAGTTGGCAGTTAATATAATAATATAAATAAACCAGTTATGCATACATAGATTATTATAAGAAGGTTGATTAACATTGAGACCGGAACTACGTAGGTTGTACGTTTGTAAGTCGAGGAGTAAAATGATCAGAAATATAACTTGGGCCTTGCATCTTGAAACATTTAAGATTACAACATGTGCAACATTTTTTCGCTAGAATCATGAGTGGAAAGAAGAAATTTGAACATATATCACCAACTCTGAAAATAATAAAATGATATGCCTACCTCTTGCTGATGTACTTAAAGGTCAACTATACCTTTTGAGGTTATTATATTTTCTGTTAAATTCGAAAACGTTTATTCCAAAACCGAAGAAAAAATTCAAATCGGTCACTCGGTTCTGTTTTTATGTTCTGTCAAAGATCGAGTTTTGCCCATTTTTCTGAACCATATTTAAACAACGACCGCGTTAAAAGGTAGCCTGGCACTAGCAAACCTGTGACGTCATACCGGTAAAATAGAGCTCGCTTCGGCAAAAGGCTACAACATTGTCAACATGTTAACTAGGAGGGTTTTTCGAAAAGATACCCGGCCACAAGTTCGACTCCACGACTTATGAAGAATGGCTATGATATTTTAGCTTACCAAACGGTACAGCAGTACAACGGGTTTTCGCAAGAAAAAAACACTACGCCTAGTATGGAGGGGAAGAAGGGTACGATTCATTTTTGTCTTGATAAGACAAAACTATTGAGTTTTAAACTACTGTATATTGTTAGTTCTAACTATTGAGTTATTGATTTGACAGAAGCCTGGATATACATTGTTCGTCAGAACTGTAGTTTTGCTTTTGCGAAATTGGATCTGCTGCCGTAGCTTTATCTATATCACCTTCTACTTAAAATATCGCAAAACTCACCCAAATACAAAATTTTAAGAAGACTCGTTGACAGAGTGTGAACTAGAAGATATACCTTAAAATGCCCCAAAATAATGCTAATACACGTATTTGCATGAGTAAATAGGTGGCAAACCAAAGCTCGAACATTGGAATATTTCTGCAGTAATTATAGCAACTTACCGGTATGACGTCACCGAATATGTAGTACCAATTCTTCTAAACAACTCGGTCGTGCATCAAGAGGTACTTAGAATCTCCCCCCAGTAAGTCGTGCGCTTTTATTCCAATTTTATTTCAATTTTGCGAAATTAGATAATAACTGCTTTGAAAATATATATAACCTCAAAAGGTATAGTTGACCTTTAAGATTAAAGACGCGTTAATGATTTATAAATGTATGAATAACTCTAAGGTTTTAGAGATATGTGCAACCAAGGACATTATGGAATAAACAATAAAAAATAAATAAAATAAATAAATATTAATAACTGGAATAAAGATTACAAGGAACTAGAATGAAGGATGCCGTGACGATACTAAACCGATATGGGTTTGACGGTGCTGTAACAGATGATGTTTGCCTCACCATAAATAATGAAGTGATGAAATCGAAGAAGGCAAGAAATGTTATAAAGAAGAAATCAAGGATCAAACGAATGGAAACACTAAACGGAAAAAGTCTTCACGGACAACTCTGGAAAAATATGCAAGATCAAAATGTGGCTAAAGAAAGTTGGCTGTGGCTGAAGGATGGACGGATTGGGTCAAACACAGAAGCAACATTAATGGCCATTCAAGATGGTGTAATGTGGACTAGATACTACCAAAAAGCAATTGAACTACAGGGTGTTGTAGATAAGTGTCGCCTTTGTGGTGAACCGAAAGAAAACAATGCACATCTGATTGCTTCGTGTAAAGGACTGTTGGGATCTGCGATTAAACAGAGGCAGGACGATTGCGCAAGAGCTATCTATAGCTTGTTGTGGCCTTGGATTATTAAACGTACAACACCGTTGGTGGGAAAGACAAGCTGTACAATGCGTTTTGGAGAATGAAGAATTGATGATATTATAGGATCATACTTTTAGTACATATCGTTCTTTGGAACATACGAAACCATGCAGATATAGAGTTTGGAAACAAATGGACGATAGAAGGAGCCATAGTAGAAATAGGGATATGCTTGGACCAGAATCTGAAAAAGAAGCTAGAAGAAAAACGAACTCAGTATGTGAAATTGGCTATGGAAGTGAGTAAGCTGCGTGGCTGGCGTAGTTGTAAAATAATACCAAATGTTGCTGGTGTGATTGGGATAATTGATAAGAGTTTGGAAGATGAACTACGAAAGATACCAGGAATACAGGAACAATCATCCCGACATTTATTGCTAGAAATGCAAAAGATTATTGTATATTTGGCAGTAAATATTATGAGGCATGTTCTGAACAGTGATTAGCATGTAAGATTTGAACATTTAGGACTGAGTTGAACTTCAAATGTGTGTCTTTCTATTTTATGTGGTATGTAACTTACCATGAGACCACAGTGTAATTTATTTACTTTAATTTCATTAAAGCTACTGCTGCTGCTGCTACTTCTTCTACTACAACTACTACTACTACTACTATACTTACTACTACTGCTATTACTGCTACTGCTATTACTGCTACTACTACTACCACTATCACTACCACTACCATACCACCACTACCACCACTACCACCACTACCACCACCACTACCACCACCACTACCACCACCACTACCACCACCACTACCACCACCACTACCACCACCACTACCACCACCACTACTACCACTACCACTACCACTACCACTATACTTGCTACTACTGCTACTACTGCTACTACTGCTACTACTGCTACTACCACTACCACTACCACCACTACCACTACCATTACCACCAGTACTACTACTACTACTACTACTACCACCACTACTACTACCACTACTACCACCACTACTACTACTACTACTACTACTACCACTACCACTACCACTACGAAAAAGACCTATCACATGTCTCAACACTTTTTTCAAAATAGCGTCAGCAATTGTTGCAAGGAAACTATGTACACATGTCAAACGAATGGATTTAATCCTGTTGAACAAAGGGGAGGAATAGACGGAAATATGGGATGCAAAAAACAATTAATAGTAGATGAAACAATCCACGAAGAAGTAAAACATCACAAACGTAACTTGTCTGAAGCATGGATTGACTTACGAAAGGCTTACGACAGTGTGTATAAGAAATGGTTGACTGAAGGACTGAAATTATTGGGCGTCCCAAAATGGATTGTAGAGTTTATTGAAAAAGCAAGCAATTAATGGAGCACGCGATTGTTAATGCAAGCGAACAAGAAGATTCTTAAAACAGAAAAAGTTAAGATAGAACGTGGAATTTTTCAAGGAGATTCGCTGAGTCCATTGTTATTTTGTATCTGCATCATTCCAGTTACCATCATACTAAGGAAAATGAAATTAGGGTACATGTTTGGACCACAAACAAGGAGAACATTACAGAAGATGATTACCCATTTATTATTTATGGATGATATGAAACTTTACGCAACGCTGCCCTCCAACTTAAAAACTATGCTAAATAAGACGACGAACATGTTACGCACTATAGGGCTTGAGCTGGGGCAGGATAAGTGTGCATTACAACACTTTAAACGTGGCAAAAAAGTTGAAGAAAGCGAACACGTGCTATTGGATGCTGGAGTTATTATCGAGTATCTTGGAGCTGGTGCAAACTATCCATATCTGGGATTCATACAACAAGCTAGCATTGAACACAACCAAATTAAAGATAAGCTAAAGGGAGAATTTAAGAAGATCTGCAAAATTGTTTGGAAATCTGAACTGAACGCTAGAAATAAATCTAAAGCATACAATGAGCTTGCAGTTGCAAAACTAATGTATTCATTCGGAGTGATCAAGTGGACAAGGCACGAATTGGAAGAGCTGGATACAACAGGAAGGGAAATAATGCATATGGCGCAGTGCCTCCACCCACGAGCTGCTATTGAGAGATTATACTTAAGTCGAGATCAAGGCGGATGAGGCTTGTGAAATATTGTGGAAATGCACGACCGAATTAGCGTTGGGATGGCCACTTACATAAGTATCAGTGACAGTAAATTTATGGAGAACGTTAACGAGCATGAAATAAGTAAATGGGCAGGAACTAGAATGAAGGATGCAGTGACAATACTAAATCGATATGGGTTTGACGCTACTGTAACAGATGATGACTGCCTCACCATAAATAATGAAGTGATGAAACCGAAGAAGGCAAGTAATGTTATAAAGAAGAAAGCGAGGAATAATCGAATGGAAACGCTAAACGGAAAAAGTCTTCATGGACAACTCTGGAAAACTATGCAAGATCAAAATGCGGTTAAAGAAAGTTGGTTGTGGTTGAAAGATGGACGGATTGCGTCGAACGCAGAAGCAACATTAATGGCCATTCAAGATGGTGTAATGTGGACTAGAAATTATCAAAAGCCAATTGGACTACAGGATGTGGTGGATAAGTGTAGGCTTTGTGGTGAACCAAAAGAAAACATTGCACATCTGATTGCTTCGTGTAAAGCACGATCGGAAATCGCATAGAAAATCGGCCACTTTCATGGGGCAGTTCGCATTCCACGTGCTCAAGTGATTTCTGAGGAAATTTGAAACTGATGAATTTGAGAAGGGTAATGGCTTCGTACATCGCGAAAATTCCACGAGTTGTCAACAAACCGTATTCTATGGCAAGCCCAACCTTCGTGCTATGCGCTCGTGGGAGAATTATGGTCGAGCGACGATTTTGAGCGGAGATGTTTGACTTTGAACTCGGGGTGTCCTCGCTGAATTGTGCAACCTGTCGGCCATGTATTGATGACGTTTACACGCAAGATATTCGTTCTACGCATGCGTATCTAATACGGGTCAGCCCGTATTTCGCGAGCATCGACAGCCGCCATTTCCGATCGTGGATTGTTGGGATCTGTGATTAAACAGAGACATGATGATTGTGTCAGAGCTATCTATATTAAAGCTTGTTGGGGTCTTAAATTATTAGAGGAACAGCATCGTTGGTGGGAAAGTCAAGCTGTACAATGCGTTTTGGAGAATGAGGAGTGGATAGTATTATGGGATCATAATTTTAGTACGGATCGTTCTTTGGAACATACGAGACCAGATTTATTGTTTGAGAACAAGCGGACAATGGAAGGAATCATAGTAGAAATAGGGATATGTCTGGACCAGAATTTGGAAAAGAAGCTGGAAGAAAAACGAACTAAGTATGTGAAATTGGCTATGGAACTGAGTAAGTTACGTGGCTGGCAAAAATGGAAAATTGTACCAATTGTTGTAGGTGCGACTGGGATACTCGGTAAGAGTTTGGAAGACGAACTAAGGAAGATACCGGGAATACAGGAGCAATTGTTCCGACATTTATTGTTAGAAATGCAGAAGATTATTATATACTCAGCAGTAAATATTATGAGACATGTTTTGAACAGTGAGTAGAAATTCAGACTAGAATGTTTAGGTTTTAGTTGAACTTTAAATCTGTCTTCATTTTATGTGGTATGTAACTTACCTGGTAGGCTACTAGGCGTTACAACTCTTATGAGACCACAATGTAATTCATTTACTTTATTTTCATTAAAGCTGCTACTATTACTACTACTACTACTACTACTACTACTACTACTACTACTACTACTACTACTACTACTACTACTACTTACACACTCGCATATTAACCTTTGAATGAGAATACAAAATGTCAAATTGTTTTTGCTTGAATGTTTTTAAAATCTTGTCTCTCTCGTTGGTGATCTTGTATGAACGGTGGAGGAATTTCTTGTGAAAAACGCAACGAATGAACAGCGGTATTCGGGTAGATTCCATGCGTAAACGAATGGATTGACGATAAAGTTTAGGCAAGCGATGGGGAAATAGTAGTATGGGAAATGCCTGGCTATTGGTCCAAGAGGTAATTGAGGGTTCTCACGATTAATAATTTCTATCTGCTTTCCTATTAAATACGGAAAAGCTGTGACTAATAAGACAAAGATAAGTATTACCAATGTCGTTACGATTTCTTTACTTTGTGCATTCCTTCTGTTGCTCGTCCCCAAGCCTTGACTGGCCACCAGGATTCGCTTTATCAAAAAGACTTTAATTGCAACCAGCAAAACGACAACGATTTCCAAGAGAAGAAATATCGAAACCCAGATTTTCGTATCATGCTCTTTTGATTCGTAGAAACAAACACCGCCTATTATTATTGCTGCGACCCAACATATAAAGCACGCCAGACAAACTCGCTTCTTCGTCAGGATGCTACTGGTTTGTAATGGGTATTTGACAGCTATGTATCTTTCTATGGCGAAGACTAAGAGCATGAAGAAAGATGCAGAGTAGCCGACGTAGATAAAAGCATTGGCTGACTTTAGGTCAAGGTGGCTTTTGTCGTTGGGATCGAATACTTCACTTGGTTTGCGGCAGAACGGGATCGATGTTACGCTAGTTAAGAAATCTGCCATTGCCAGATTAGTGATGGTGATCCAACTTGACCTGCGAAGGTTATTCAATGGATTGCGAATAATGACAATCAGAAGCAAGCCATTTGCGATGATTCCAATCACACACTCTCCAAGGCTAATGGCATTAGGGATTGCAAACGAAGGAGAATCCGTACGGTTTCGCGCTTTTGTATTGTTCAAGTTCTGAAAAACAAAAATGATAAAATGTAAATAATAATTGTCGGGATCACACTTTGTTTTATGTAACCAATTTTAAAAGACTTTTGCTTGCCAAAAACAAAATCTCATTGGTCAAGTTGTGATCCGGTATTATTTAAACCACAACCTCGTTGGCTAAATTTGAGTTACACGGTGTTTAATAACTTCAATGTTTCAGACGGTTGGTAGACGTTTGTCAAGCTCAAATACTCAGAGAAATATTTCTGAGCCCCGACAGGGGTCGAACTTGCAACCTTCTAATGACCGGTTAGACGCTCCAACCATTGTTGTTGTTTTACGTTTTGGTGGGACTTAAAAGGGATTTACGTCCTGTTGCCCTTGCCATCAATACAAAATCAGTTTCGTGGTCAGGTAAAAGCTGTGTTAGTCTATGACCAAAATATGTTAATATATACCGTAAATTGTTTTGTGTTTATAATAACTATCATCAATTAGCATGTCTTTGTCTAAATGGCTTTGCTATTTTAAGGCAAATCGAAATATAGTAAGGCTTGAGTGCTGCCGAAATTATTGAACGTAGTTTCTAACGTTTCGAGCGAAGGCCCTTCGTCAGAGAGAAACGTGAATATATACACTGCAAATACCTAAAAACTTGTTTTCAGAAAAATATACTTGTTTTCAGATTTTCTTGTCCCGTCTGCAAGATAATAATCTTACTGGGTTTTCTTGACTTAAAACAAGATTAAATATCTTCAAAGAAGAAATGAAATCTTAAAACAAGGAAATATATTCTAACAAGATTTGTTATTGATTTCGGTTTTGCAGTATATATTACTGAGCTGAGTTTTGCAGTATTACTACTACCGAGCATGAGGTCGGTACTAGTGAAATATTATCGGACCGACGTTTTTAGTACGGACCGAGCGAGCGCAGCGAAGCGATGTCCGTGCAGAAAACGGAGGTCCGATATTTCACTAGTACAGACCGAACAAGCGAGGTCAATAAGTAGTTTATTATATGATTAAAAGAGTTTTGAGCGTTCTGTGAAAACTTGACAAAGTGTTAGGCTCGTATATATATATATATATATATATATATATATATATATAAGAACGGACACGA
This sequence comes from Paragorgia papillata, assembly GCA_035771165.1. NCBI lineage: Eukaryota > Metazoa > Cnidaria > Anthozoa > Scleralcyonacea > Coralliidae > Paragorgia > Paragorgia papillata. Next base: position 1,284,692 of record JAWNZC010000376.1, on the reverse strand, counting down.
ATTCTGCAAATTACTTCTAAAACGATCATTTCGAATGTTCATTGGCGTTGTCTAAGTCGAGAAAATCAAAGCTAAAGTTTATGTAAATCAAGAGGAATCTATATAACATATATAGACCCTCATTAAACATGGATTTTCTTTTGTTTTCCTCATGAATTATTAATGAGTTTTATAAATATATTTCTCAAAGTCATTAATTCATGAGATAATCAACCAATCACAAGCGCTGAATTCTACCACGTGAAAGGACTTGAAATACCAGGGAAGTACTGGGAAGAGGACTAGAAATGTTATTTCCATTCCAAGGACTAGAAAATAATATTTCTATTCCTAGGACTTGAAATATGACACCAAGAGCCTCGACTTGGACTGGAACGGATTCCTCGTACTTGAAAACGCGGTCTAGTCCTCATTATAGTTATATTATAGTTCCAAGCAATACATTACTTAAGATGAGGTAATACGGGCAACATTTTTCTTCAGCTTGCAACGTAGATTTGTTGCATTGCATGCAACTTGAAAAGCGTTGTTGCACGTATTACAACCCAGCATTAACATTGTAATGCAAGCATGATTTTGTTATAAGTTGAAAAAAATTGTTGAAAAGGGAGACTCCAGTTCTACTTGCTGTAACATGCTGATTCAACTTGCAACAAAGTCATTGTTGCGTGACAATGTTTGAGGTGGGTGGTAATACGTGCAACAACGCTATTCAACTTGCAAAGCAACAATGTTACAGCAATTTGTTGCTCGTATTACTACATCCTTAACCATTTGTGCAGTATAATGTTTGAAAGTTTTGCCACAAGAAGGATGCTACTAAAAACTGGATATTTTTGAAAAGTCAAAATTGCATATTATATAATAAGAATTCGTTGGGGTTTTTTTATTTTGCTATGCCATAGAGTTTGTGTTGCAGTTTAATTCAATATGTCGACATTGAATTATTCTTCAAAGGTTGATCAGAATACCGTAATGATAAAAATGTATTGTGTTTTTAGCTTTTTAGCTAATCACGTCTTCTATTATATTCTACTCTGCTAGGCTTCTAAGTTTCCAGAATTACAATTCGCCCGTGATGAATACCTTTCTCACAGCGATAAACAAGAATGAGAGAATGTATTTCTTGAGGTAAACAGAACAACAGTCTATTTCAAAAGCGAGCGTACTACTGTAGCTTACGATTTGGCGAATGTAGATGCAAAACGAAGATGCCAGCAATGAATTAGTCATGACCCTATCCTAGCTGTTCCGGGTCCTTATACAGTGTAATGTCAGGAAGAAATTGTGGAATGCGCAGTACATAAAAATTTGCATCTTTACTGCGCTTAGGATCAACATTAGAGAAACTACTTAATTAAATGCATGAATTCAATATGTAAATTAAGGATGGTAGTTATTCCAGGGAGGGATAGCATTACGTCAAGTCGTCAACCAATTCATTACTCTATAACATAGCTGCAATTCGTCTGCGCATATGTTAGTCTTTAGGTTCGACCCAGTCTCTTTATAAAAAATAGCACACGGCTGAAAATTTGGCGATGAGGAAAGCGATTTGATGAATCATGATTCATGTTTAAGCGTTGTGTAATGTTTTAGCTTTTTCCCTTTTTGCTCAATTATACAGATGTATACTTACAACCGTATACATGTATATGCCAAAGGAAGTATAAAAAATAAGCTTTCTCCTAGAGGAATTGCCAGTTCTTTCTTGCGAGTCGCTACGGTGTTTATATAAACGATCGTCGGTCCCGTCTTCAACTGTCGAATTGCCGGGTCATTTAACTATAGCTCTCGAATTTTTACAAACACATGTGAAACTAAACGGTATTTGCCAGTGACTAAAGTACAACATATCCAAAAATTAGGAGATTTGCACGTACAGTTTTTCAGAAAATTGGATTTTTGTCTAAATTGCATATTATTTTATGGTGTCAAGAATTCTTCTTAATCAAATACAGTAGTATAATTTTGTATTTCGCAAAGATTATGTTAGTGGATTATTTAGCAAACATAAAAAATCTGAAGAAGCATTTCATCAGTGTCATTTCACTCTAATCATCATCATTGGTGTTCTGCCAGACGGCAGGTTCTCCCTCCAACTCCTCCTGTTTAATGCCCTTTCCTTCATTACTGCGTATCGTGAATTGTTGGTTCTTCAGTTCATCAGTGTAACATTCCTATTCTGGGTCTCATTCGTGGACGTTTACCCCACATTCCTCCTCCTATTCCATCCTTCATCAACCCTTCTGTTCTCAAGTTGTGTCCAATCCATTTCTTCTTTCTTGACATTATGACGTCAATCTGGCCTCTCCTATCCGCGTTAGTATCTTACATTATCCGCGTTAGTTATCGTACATTTCATGTCCCAATGCAGCAAGGGTTTCGCTTGATAACGACCTGAGTAGCCTTGCTTCTACTCCTGCCGGACGCGACATCACTAGCTTGCCTGGTGATGTCGTGCTTGCCTGGTGATGTCTATATTAATCTTGGGAATAATAGCCAACGTGGTTTCCCCTTACCTTCTTTGGCAGCTGTGTGGACCACTCTTGAATTGAGTTGAGTTGAGTTGAATTGAATTGAATTGAATTGACTTCAGTACAAGCTCCAACTTACAGAATGCCATTGAACTGAACTAGGAGTTTCGTCTGCCATCTGTGTGACTGAGACGGTCGTTGATTGACTAGCAATTCCTCCGCTCGTAGCTGTCGTCATCCTAGCCAGCTTACTATATAGGATCACCCATGCACTTGTATCGATGAGATTCGATTGCCATCTGAGGCATGGGGTTAATTGTGGATTATCCCGCGCCAGACACCAACCTGGAATTTGAGCTATGAACATGAGGATTATTTTACAAGAAGGAAGAAAAAAATGTACCCAGGAAATGCGTAGCAAATTGAAACTTTTATCTCTATATACAGTAGGAGACGATTTTTTAGATTTATAATAATTTTTAAAATTTTGAACCATTTAGGTTGTCTTAACAACTTTTAGGTGTTTCTAAATTAAGAAGTACCCTAGGAAATAGGGAACTTCGAGACAAAACAATGCTGCATCTACCGAAAGTAAAAAGCAAAATGGATCAAACAATGTTCAAGTACGCAGGAGCGAAAGATTGGAACTCTCTGCCAATAAATATCAGAGAGATAACCTCTATAAATATTTTTAAACAAACACCTTTTACATATCTTTTAGATTGCGATGTAAATTCCCATAATTGTAGTCTTTCGTGTAGTTTTTAGTAGTTTCTTTATAACTTTCCGTAAACACTGTTCATTCCATTAATACCAGTTTTTTATAACTGAAGGGATCTAACAGCTTAAATAAAGATTATTATTATTATTATTATTATTATTATTATTATTATTATTATTATTATTATTATTATTATTATTATTATTATTATTATTATTATTAACCTGAATGCCAGACCATTATTATTTTCTCGTTTCCCGTTTGTAAGGACGCGCTGGCGTTGTTAACAAGAAAAGGTGTTGTTTGACAAGAAAAATTATGGGTGAGAAAACTCGGTTCATATCTCGGCGTGGGTTTTCGCAAACATGCGTTTGGTTTGGTTTTGATCCAAGCCAGATCATTTACTCATGTTGTTTACACAACCTCGTCGAAGTGGTGAGAATTGTACTCTTCCATAATAATTATGCTTTCAGTTCCTGCTCAAAAGGGAAGTTGTGATATATATTCTGAATTATATATGTTAACATCGTGACTAATGTAAAACACACACTTTGCAAAACTCTTTTATCGACAGAGTATGGAACATATTTCCAACAGAATTAAGATACAATTCCATAACTTTTAATCAATTTAACTCTGTTACCGGGCATTGTAGCCATTTGGCAACTTATTAATTTTACTCTATCTAACAACAGTCGATTTTATACTCGTCAACCGGAGACCTGGTAATCTGCCCAGTAAAAGTTTAAACTATATGTACACATATAAATATTAGCTTCAAGTGTAATTCGTGATCGACTCGAACTGACCTGTTTAAAATAGGGTGAAGGCTGGACACTTTGTCAAAATTTTGCCAATCACGTTTATCTGAACGACGTTTTCTCACCCAAATCGCAATCGGCAGCCAACTTTTCGACGCCAAAACAAAGATCGACAGCTTCTCTATCCTCACCGATAAACTCCACCTTTCCAATAAAAATCGAACGATTTCGGCTTCGCCGTTTTGTAATGTACGTGTAAAATACACTTGAAAACCATGCTCTCACGTTTGTCAAACATGTGGGCGGGACTTGTCAAAGATTGTCATTGCATTCATGGTTCAAATCAGTTACCCTGCGAGCAGAGCCTTCTTTTCCATATTTCTTCGCTGAGAGAAAGGAAGAAAAGAAGGCTCTGCTGTATTCGTGTTTGGATTCGTCCAAGATTTAGGACGAATTAGTAACCCGTTTAAGACCCGTTTAACCAGTTCTTGTTTTGTTTTCCGCCCTGATTTGTAACCAAGCAACTGACATGCATGCGCAATGGAAACCAGTCACGAATATAGCAGAGTCTTCTTTTCTTCCTCTTTCTCAGCGAAGAAATAAGGAAAACAAGGCTCTGCTCGCAGAGTACAAACCAGCTGGTTTACAGCTTTCAAATAACAAACAAAGTTACGCCCAACGTGAACGTTTCAAACGTAAACAAACGCGGAAAAACGCTGACGTTTAACGGTTGATTGCAAATGGTAGTATGAAGAGCTGCTGTCCCCTTACTAACCGTTATCACTCATTTGTATCGAATAAACAGCTTAAAAATAAGAATAAATACTAAAACCATATCATATTGTCCCGCTTAGGCGGAACAGGGCATTTTATATATGGTGAAAATTGTTTCGTCAAGCCGGGATCCCAGTTAGGCGGGATGGGACAACGTCTCGTTGTTTTGACAACCCGAGGACAATGGACTCGTCTTAATAGCGATTACCTAGTGGCCGATAATTGGAGACAAAAGTACAAAACAAACTCCTTAAATAAACATATAAAGAAATGTAATCTTATGATCTTAATCTTAATCTTCAAACTCTGCTGTATATCAACTCACCGTTGCATGCACAATCGCCTCTCGTATCGGATAATAGGGGTTTTGGTCATACTACTACGCAGCGTTTCGATGCAAACGTTGTTCAAATCACTTAGAGTTGGAGGTGATATGAAAAGAAGTGTATTACGCTGCGTTCCAGTGTAATTTATATCCAGCTGAAACCGCTATCCTATATTAATCTGTTTTGATTCGGTGGCCAGGTCTTGTGCGGACTATAGTTTTTCATCTTTTGCTTTCACGCTATCCCAGTGTATATGAGAAGTAGCAATTCGCGAGAATTGTAATTATTGTAATTTCCCTTTCATAATTTTATTCTGGTATAATGTTCAAGAAAACCCAAATTATATTATCCGTGCAGGATACTCTGATCCAACCACGCGAGGGATGTTGCAAGACTTGAGAAAAGCGTAACCAAAACACGAGCCGCCATGCGAGTGTTTTTAGCTTTTCGAAAGTCGTGCAATTGTTTGGATCCGAGTACCCTGCACTGAAAATCATTTGGTATTTCTTTTAGAAAATAACTGACTTTAAAAAACGGTATATTTAGCAAAAAAAAAAAACATCATGAAAATACGAATTCTCACGAAATTCGTCAACTATACCAATCATACTTCTTCTACTACCATTTTGGTGACTCAACAACCAATCACATTTCGTTTCTAACACTTTAATGACGTTTCAAATGAGCCGGCGAAAGGGAGAAGCTGACAAGCCGAACCATGTTTTGGCTTTGTTTGCCGAATTAAAGAGAAAAAATTAGGTAAAAAAGTCAACTCTGAATTTCGAAGACAGTGAAAAGTATTTGCAGCTACCGAAAAAGAAAAGCATGCAGCTTTTTCATCGGGAATATTCAGTTTGGATTTATGTTGAGAGCTCGTGGACATTTTGCTCTATATAGATAGTTGGGGTTTTTTACCAAGTGAGTTTATCAAGCAAGAATACAAGCTAGAGATATTTATACACAATTTTATTTCGTTAAGTCGCTATTGAAACGTCAACTGATCACACCTTTTTGTCGTGTTTTCATAAGCACAAATCACCGTGTTTTTTCTACGAGTTAAGCATTAATGTTGAGCTTGTTGGGTTTTTTCTCACAGTTCAAGCACTTACACATTCCCTTTATGTTTATTTATGGCTATAATACGTTGTTTATTTTAACCTTTTTTGCTTTTATATTAAATACGACGAAAGTGCTTCCGATTTCCGTGTTTGGATATACTCTGACCCTGCACGGTTTTTGACCAAACTTAGCTTGCGTAATATAAATGTTATTTTAAAAAGTGCATGACTACATGAAGCCTTGTATTTGAACGACGTCTGGTCGCTTATCCTAGACAACCAACAGTCTTTGACAGTGGTCGTCGAAAGTAACTAATCCTGCATCATGCCAACACTCGGGCAAGCGTGCCGTTGAGCAACTCAACGCTTGAGTTTTGTCTACTCTCTAGGATTTGAGTGTAAATGTTCTTCGAGCTATTTTACTTAGAAAAATTTCTAAATTTATAAACGGGACTCGAACTCACAATCTTCTGATTGCTGGTCAGTGTGTTAGATGCTATAACTATTGAGCTACTGGGACTATACTGCTATAATAATATATGTTAATGTCGTAATCAAATTAAGGGAAGAAACAGATATGCTAGCATGGATATGAGATGCATTACAAAATTAACACATATGATCATACTTGATGCTATGATGCACATAGTTTAATAATGACATATATGCATGTGATACATCGAACTCAATCTACGTTCAATTAAAGCATCTGATTGCCAGTACTGCGCAATGGTTATAGCGTCTCACCGGCGATGAGAAAATTGTGGGTTTGAGTTCGCTTGGGAATTCAGAAATTTTTCTCAGTGAAATAGCTAAAAGAACATTTAGGGGGTGATTACAAGGTCTGGACTGCCCAGGTTGACTGGGATGAGTTCTGGATTGACGTGGATGCTTTCAGGCCGAAATTCCCAATTATCAAGTATAATAAGGACTTATTAACCGAGTGCGAGATCTGTACGGGAAAGTATTTGCCCGAGGTTTTCGTACAGACCGAGCGACGAAGGATTGAGGTTTGTGCGATAAAATCGAGGGCAAATACTTTCCCGTACAGACCGAGCAAACGAGGTTAATAAGGAATTTATTATATGGCTATTGGTTCATTCCATTTTTAAGTTTTGAGCGTTGTTTTTGTCTTCGGAGTATGCTGTTTACCTTACCTGTTAAGTTTTTCGTGTCGCTACTTGGCCTTCTTGTTTACACCAGTTCGGCCTTTATTTGTCTTGTTTTTAGATAAACAGCTTTAAAGAAAACCAGCAGCAATGTTCTAGCACATTTTATTGTTCAGAATAATTGAATAAAGATAACCAATTCTCTTTTATTTGTATTCAAATCAACTCAGAAATGTTCTCGCCAAAACTTGCAGGGCCGAGAAAAAAGCGTATTGACCCGGACACAGACCGGAGGTCAATATGCCGACCTCTCAGGAACCAATCAGCATGCGCCGTTTTGCGTACGGACCGGAAATCAAATCCAGCCATATAATAAATAAGGGTAAAGTTACGTTAGTTTTACTTCAGTTTTACACTTTAGTCATTATATATGTCGACGCAATCTTTTGTAAGCCCATCGTTAATGAAAAGATTGTTATTGTCTTAGCTAACCTCGCGAAGACTAATTAATTTATTAAGTCTTCGCTGTGATCTCGAAACACACGAACAAGTTTTGATGTTCTATGTCAGTTCTTTTCAGCACTATTTATTCACACATGCATGCAGTCAAGTAAGCGAACGCGTATCGAAGCAGGTTCAACAGTTTTTCAGCCCAGGACGAAACCATTGGCATTACATGGACATTTTCATCCTGGTGTCCCAGTTAATTTGGACCCCCCTAAATTTGGACCCCCGGTCCAAATCTACTAGTAGATTTGGACCCCCGTTGGCGGATTTGGACCCCCCTCCAAAAGTTAAATGTATATGTATTGTGAACACAATAATATAAACGAAATTCATAATAGCGAACAGTCTGAAGTTTTTTTGTCACTTTTATTAGTGATAAAGGACACAAACCGTAAAATAGAAACCACTACCAGAGTTAGTAAAAGCTATCTCCACGCTCTCCATAGCATGGTGAAGGACGCTGGTGATTTATACGATCGAGCTAACAGCGTATAGAATAAATAAGATATAATTCAGTTGCAATGGATATACCAGGCGGGATATTTACTTATTTGGCCATAAACGATTATACAAGTTGAAACTTTCTTAACAGAACTAATTATGTATATACATTTTTTAGCGATGTTTATTTATCCTTGTAGTTGTATACATATTTTCCATTTGGTAACTTTCTAGTTTTTTGTAGTACTTACAGAGTTTAATAATAGTGTTAAGATTTTTGAATTTAGATAATGTTATTGGCAATAGAACTTTATTTGATGCATGTACGTCAACGAATCAAATTTTCGAACTATGGAAATGTTGCCCACAATGTTTTCTATTCGCTATAAGCGTTTTCATCTGACGTCACGGCGGCCATATTGGTGTACCAAAACAATGAAATGGCGGCCATATAGGTGTACGGCATGGGAATTAGCTCTTTCTTATTCAAATATTTCGTATTGTTTCACCACCCCAATGGGGCCACCGATCACGTGAGTGAAAACGCTCTATTGCAACACAATAAGCTCGACTACATGTGGAGTTTATAACTGGCTTTGGATATGAAAATTAATGAATGTAACATATTCATCGGTTTCTGGGTTGTCTTGGGTATAAAAAATGTTTAAAAAGGGGGGTCCAAATCCGCTAAAGGGATACTGGGCTAGTTTGCTTGCCATGTAACCGAAACGCGGGCTATTATAGCCCGGTTAACTGGGCCAGCCCGGTCCATGTAATCACCCCCTTACACTCAATTCTCTCATACGAGCTGGCATATCTATCTCTTCTAACTAGGATTTGTTAACTACTATACAACTGACTACTCTACGACTTCGTAATCACACCTTTAAAATATGTTCAACGGTTATCAAAGGATATAGACGATATATTTACCTTTTCTCCGTCTATTTTGTCCACAAGGTTGACAAGACTGACGGCAAGTCCATAAAATACAACAACGAGTGTTGTAAATCGATGTTGAGAAAGCATTTCAAGCTTGAGAGAACCGTTAATCTTCTTGATTATTAATAATTACGCTTCAGAACTACAGCACCACGCACGTCTAGTACTTCTTGCTTAATTTTTAGTCGTCGGAAAGGCGGCGACGAGTGACTGGTTTACTTAATTTTGTCATATTGATATTTGTATGTATTTTTTAATACGCATTGACAAAGGAATACTCGACTCTGGGTTATCATATGACATGTATGTGTTGCACTTGAAATCATTTTCAGCCTTTTGAATTCTATTTAAAATATATACGAAAGCTAATATAAACGAAATTGAAAAGAATTCAAAAGAAAAATTGAAAAGAATTTGGCGTCATATGATGAAAATTACGTATTCTAACTTTAATATTAAAAGGATCTATACCATACATAATTGATGTTAACATTATTAAAAAAAAATCAAATTTTCAACACAGTCATATTATACATCATTAATCATTGCTTTTTCGTTTTCTGGTGTTAATTTTTTGATTTGCTTGACGGAAAATGGATAAATATTGGAAAATAGCTGCTTGCCTGTAATTTTGTCACTTAGCAACCACCATAGCAACGAGATGTTATTGTTATATTGCGAGCATTGGACCATTTACGTAATGATTTTTTGTCCCAAATGAATACTCAGCCACCCCTCCCTGAGTCTATTACGATTTTAAGCCATTTCATTCTAAATTAAACCAAGTACAAGACGGTTATCAATGGCAAAAGCGTGTTTCTTCTTTCACAGTGTCCATCTTGTATTCACTTTCGAAAAGCTTCTTTTATACTGTTAGTTTTAACCGTATATACTATTTCTAAATAGGGAGAGCACGTGCAAAGAAACGTAAATTTTATTGGAATCAACATTCAAGCCCAAAGTGCGCAAAACTGAGTGAGAATCGCTCTCAAAGTAGCGAAACTGGAAATACAAGTGATCAGGGAAATGTACTTCCTGCCCAAGATGAAAGACCAGAGGAAGCCCCTACGACGTCGCAATCAGCGTCTGCCCGAAAAATTGGCGCAAGTAATGGTTCGCCAACTCCTGTGTTAAATGACAATGAAGTAAGTGGATATCGCATTATGGATATGGCAATTCTGAGCACCATGTTCAAGATGCTACCATGCAAAGAATGCCTTGACTGTCAATTAACATTGGTTGATGATATTACCCAACGTATGGGATGTGCATCATGTCTTTCTCTTCAGTGTAATTCCTGTGGATGGACTGAAACATTTTATACATCAGAAAGAGTGGGCCATTTCAAGCCAAGTCAACCGAAGAATGGTATATGCAATGAGATCAATTGGTTGCGGACTGTCAGCAATGAAACGTTTTTGCACCACAATGAACATGCCACCACCAGTTGGGACAAAGCCATATGCCAGCCATACAAAAGCCATTCTACGGGCTGTAAAAGATGTTGCTGAAATTTCAACCAATGATGCTGCCAAAGAAATCCACAATTCCAAAAGCCAGAATGGTGAAGAAATTGTGAAGACTGCTGTATCCTGTGATGGAACATGGCAGAGAAGAGGTTTCTCCTCTTTACATGGCTGTGTTGCTGCAATTTCCATGGAAACCGGAAAAGTTCTCGATGTAGAGCCATTGAGCAAGGTTTGTAAACAGTGCAGGAAGCAGGAAGGTGAAGATGACACAGTGGAAAATAGACTTTGGAAAACAGAGCATGCACCAAAATGCTCGGCAAATTATAGAGGATCCGCACCTGCTATGGAACCCGAAGGAGCTAAGCGAATTTTCAACCGATCAGTCAGCACTCATAATCTTCAATATAATGAATTTTATGGAGATGGAAACAGCAAGAGTTTAGTGCTGTTCAAAATATCTACAAAGAAGATTATGGTGTGGTTATAGAAAAGAAAGAATGTGTTGGACATGTCCAAAAATGCCTTGGGACAGCATTGCGGAAGCTAAGGAAAGAGAAAAAAGGACTAGGTGGAAAAGGAAAATTAACTGACAGCATGATAGACAAACTTCAAAACTACTATGGTATTGCTATTAGAAGTAATAGTGGTAATTTGGCTGAAATGAAAAGCAATGTGCTCGCTACTTTGTTTCACTGTGCTTCGACAGACAAACGGCCCTTGCATTCCCATTGTCCTGATGGTGAAAATATTTGGTGTGGCTACAAGAGGGACCATGCTAACAAAACCAGCACATACAAACATGGCAAAGGTTTACCTCTGCCAGTTATTGCTGAGGTTAAACCTGTCTATCGAATTCCTAAAACAGTGTTTGTTGGAACAAATGGATTTCAATTAGGAGTGTATGATGCTGTGGCTCACTTTAATATTGGTGCCAAAGCCACAATTAAAGTTCTACAAACTCTTGGAATTAGTCCAGGAGCCTTTTGTTTTGCTGGGGTTCAACAAGCCGATAGCCTTCATATAAAGAAGTCAAACTACAAAGCTGACGACAAGAACAAAACACGAAGAAAGGTCCTCAGGGGTAAAAGGAAAAGGCAATCAGAGAAAAATCAAGAAAAAGAAGGAAAAACCTATTCAAAAGGATTTTTCTAGCTAATGTTTGACTTTATTTGGTTAGTAATGTGTAATTTTTTTATTGCTAAACGTTATTCAAAACTTTAAACTCGACTTTCTCAAAACAGCTCAAACCAGACTTGGGACACTCTGCAACATTCAATATTTGTCCTATTGACATTACATTTTCAGGATTTGATCAATGTAGCTATCTCTAAAACCTAAACCTCCAAAATCTCATATATTGAAAATATATACCTTTGAAAATTCTGATTTTTAATTTGGATTTTGGCATAGTCACAAACAAAATAATATTTTCATGTAAATATATGTATTTTTTAAATTTTTTGAGGTTTACTATTTGGATACACATATCGACTTCACATTAAATCTATTTTTTTCTTTTAAATTACTTCACTTTTCTTTCAATCATGTCCCGCGCAAGTGCTATTTATTACTCCATTGGGGGTCTTTTCTTAGTTGCCATGGTAACAGCTCATGTAAAAGTGTCTGTTTTGGTCAATCCGGGCACATGTTTACATGGATCTGATCTGCTTTTGCTTTTTCTAAGCGGTTTTTCAACACTATTTTCTGGGCTTTCCTCAAAGTCCGCCATGTTTGCAACACGCACTTCACTTCACTCATGCGTATCAAGTCATTTTCAAGTCAAACCGTGTTTAGATGAATCAGATTGGAGACATTCAAGTCGATTCTTGCTTGAATCTCAAGTCAATCCACTCCACTGTGTGAATTGACTTCAGCCATTCGTTTTGATCAGATCGAAAACTTTCAATCTTCTTCATGTAAACACAACATATAGAAACAACATGGGGGGGGGGGGGGGCGAGGGGGGTTGACTTGAAAACTCAATCCGCTTCATGTAAACAGGGCCGAACACTATAGTGGAGTCGTATACTTGATTGGGGATTCACGTATACGCCCCTCCCCCCATAAAAAAGTTATAAATGTTACCGAACGGCGAATATTTCTCAAAACAACACTTCTATATTGTTGTTTGTGTTCATTCTCGTCCCTATATTCCTTTTATAAATCGGTGCTTTAATAAATATGATCTTTTTCGGTGCTCGCCGGGAGAAGCTGTGGGGACTAGTATCGTTTATGTTGGTTTAAAACGTTGAACTGCTTTGTACCCATGCAGGCGGCGCGATTAGAAACCGAAGCACGCAAGAAGTGGTGGGATTGGAGCGCTTTGGGGAGCGCCTTGCAGATCCACACGGAGCCCAACTCTGACGCCTGTGATGGTCCTTCCACTTTTTTTGTTTTATTATATTGAGCTACTGACTGAAAACCGAGGCCGCTTAACAGGTGTGTAAGCTGGTTAACAGTTGGTAATATATGCATATATATGCAAATTGCAGCGCGCGGTAATTTGAAACTCGAAACAGCTGTTGGGCTTCTGTGCCACGTGAATGGCGCGTGATGCTCACTGAAAGCTGAGACGACTAAACACGCAGTGCGGGGAAATCGCGTGTTTTATCACACCGCGGGTGTTCCGCCAACGTCAATTTGTTCGAGCTCAAATTACTACGACGACAAAGACCGTTACAATGTGAGCGGAATGGAGCGTGGAACACAGGCCTTATTGCACTGCGTGTTTAATCGTCTCAGCTTTCAGCGGCCTCGGTTTTCAGTCAGAAGCTCGATATAACAAGACGCCTGCTCAGGCCTTTACTCGGGCTACTGATTTCTGAAAGCTTCGCGTAGCCTGTGCGTACTCTAGCAAGACTACATGGCAATGGCAATGCATTGCATATTTGTATAGATTTTCACAAATAGAATCTGGGAAGCGCCGAAGGTTTGCTGATGTAATATAAATGTAAACAAGGCCGTTTTTCTGAAAATTAAACTACGGATCTAATATATTTAGCAGACAAAACCTATAGTGTCGGATTCGGCAGAATCAAGCGATCATTTTGATATAGAATTTATTTAAATTCGGACAAACAGAAAATATTTAAACATGTTTTGAAACACACGTTTCCAAATACGACACGCGACACCTACGCACTGAACAGTTCGCATATTGATATCTTACTGGTATTTGCTCTATTCGGTGCTTATTATTATACTTGCATTTTGTAGTTGTCGGACTATATAAAGCAGCAAGGCCAGGGCCAACCTGTTTTGAAATAGCTCGTCATCTTTTACGTACTAGGTCTACCGCGATCGCCGGCGTGTGCAGTTGTAAACATTGTAAAGCATTTGTAAGCATGTTTAAAGTGCCTCTATGGTCTGTGGGGTCTTTACATATTTAAATAATTTAGGTTAAAAGAAAATGTTTCTCGAAATTTTTTCTCAAAAATATTAAATCCCCTCCCATTGACAGCGCTCCGAAGTTGGCCAAATCAGCCCAAATCGCGCCATTTTGAAAGTTAACCGTTTGTCTTGGGCCTGGGCTCTAATTGATAGAGCTACGTAACAGTCGGAACGGAAGTCAGACCATAAGACAATCCACCAAAATAAAAAGGACAGATAATCTTCGATCTGCGCGCAGTTTATAGAAATTATTTTGAAATAGAGACTTGCCGAAACTGTATTCGTGGAGCGACTAATAATTTAAAGGTAAGTACATTCGATTATTTCTGTATTTTCATTAAACAGTGAGTTAAATTGCAGACTTTTGATGTTGTCATTGTTAAAATGGCGCATGTAACAATCATTTCCGAAACATGCAGTCAAAACTAACCCTGTAACTCAAAAATAAACATGTTTTGTGCTTTTTGGTCACAATATTTGGAATCCCAAGTGGAATATCTACAAAACTTTCGGTAAGTTTACATCAGTTTACTCGCCTATTTGACAAAAATGCTCATTGGTCTGACGAGTACGACATCATCGCCATTGTTATTGTTGAAGCTCGCAGCATAGAAAATCCAGAATATATTGTCTTCTGGATTGTCTATGCTTGCAGTCAAGACTAACCCTTGCCTCAGAATCTTGTGTGCACAGTTTGCAAAACTGACTCTATTTGTAAACCAGCATAATATGTTACATATGTCATCTTGTGCATGTACAGTATATCTAACTAATACGATATCAATTTTATTAATTTTATCAATTTTATTATTTGCTGCTTTAAGCCTTCTAATCCTTGACTATCAAACTGTTGAATAACTTTATCAAGAATTCTAAGTGTCCAGGAATGATCTTTGTAAACAGTCACTGATTTTGTTATCATGGGATCCTTGGCACAGTCTTTCTTTCTTTGTTGCAAGTAAACAACTCTTAAAGATTCTTCATCACCTTTCACTAATGTCCAACCAAAAGGAAGACCAACGCTATTAATGGTGTTAACTAAGTCTTTAAGGATTTGTGGTTGGATAACTGTTTATAGGTGCAGCAAGTGGTTGACATCTGTTGTCTCCAGTGCAATTGCTGTTGGTATTATCCAAATAGCTTGTTCTGTCATTAAGTATTTCACCCATTGAAACTGGTACCAAGACAGGGGGACTGTCTCTGTCTGAAAAAGGATAAACATTAAAAGCAATTTCATTTAATGTACCAAAATTGATTTTTTTTATTGTTTGGATAGTCATCATTAAGGTATTATACTATACCTAATAACATTGCTATAAAGTAATAGTATAAACCAACTAGTGGACTATTGTGCACCTCACTGACAGTGACTATCTACGAATAGAACTTTAGAATATGGATGCCATACATGTATGTTCTGTATGTGTGCGAGTGTGTCTATATATATATACTAAACTGAACAAAGAGAATGGACAAGGATATTAACAATTTATTTTTTTATTAGTCGTGAGCGGGCCGAATCCTAGGCTCTCCTGCAATTTGATTGGCTACGTGAGCGGGCAGTTTTTTACGATATCTTGGACCGCGGTCCAAAAAGTTATTTTTTTACATTCTGTCATAATTAAAATTGATCGATTTTCATAACTATTTCGCTTGCTACAGAAAAAATATATTCAACAGAGAGCTATGGGGATGCAAATGAGTTTTATTATCCAAATGGTTTTGACAACTTCATGTGTAAACAGCGAATTTTAAAAGAAACGCTGGGAAAACGGTATTTCACGATATCTTGTACCGCGGTCCAAAAAGTTATTTTTTTACATTCTGTCATTAAAATTGATCGATTTTCATAACTATTTCGCTTGCCACAGAAAAAATATATTGAACAGAGACTACGGGGATGCATATGATTTTGATTATCCAAATGGTTTTGACAAGTTCATGTGTAAACAGCGAATTTTAAAAGAAACGTTGGGAAAACTGTGACAAAGCAAAATTTACGAGCGATATTTATAAACAAAACAGTTTAAAACGGCAGGAAAAACATACATAAACTTGTGAACACAGTATTTTGAATCACTAAATGAAACTATATAGAAGTATATATATATATATATATATAAAGTCATACCACGAGAAGATAGAAAAGCTGAAACCTTTTGACACTAAACTGTCTTTCTTCTGTTATCCAACCGCTATAAAACTCAACAAAACCGCAACAATTCATTACCTTTTAGTCAAATATTTTCCACATGCCAACCTCATCGTGTCATGTCCTTGAAACTTGAAATTACAAATGGCTTACTACAAGCATTTTCGTCTTCAAACTCGAAGAACACACTTTCAATTTTCATACAGTCAGCCAAATATTGAAAGCGACTTTCCAAGCGAACAGCCAAAAACGAGCAAGCGACGAAGAAGAACGACGAAGAATCTTTATCAACTAAACTTTTAAAACACTGACTGCATTTTGACTTCCCTGCGTAACTAGATCTTCAAGTTTTGAATGTTTTTTTATCACAAAAAAGGTTCCAGGCTTCCTTGTCAGACTACATGTCGGCAGTTGTTTACGACTGTCGAACGATAAACTTTGAACTTTTGAGTATCACGTGAATGTCATCTCGATTACGCAACTTAATTCAATTATGTTAATTTATCTAATTATGTAACAAAAAAATAAATATGTTATTTACCGTTTTCGTCGGTCCGTATAGAAAAATATTTGCCCTCGGTCTCAAAATGTCCCTCGGCCTACGGCCTCGGGCCTTTTTTAAGACCTCGGGCAAATATTTTTCTATACAGACCTCCCAGCCGGTAAATAACATATATATAATGCAAGAAATTAAAGTTTGTATCTCCAATCCTGTCATTTAAAATATGAAGAAAAAGTTAGCAATCTTTTATGTATAAAGATATTTAACGATGTGTTTTGTCAATATCTATATGATAAAGCTTAAAATATAATTATAAGCTTTCTTTTCTTAATATATACAATACTGTACATGCTGGATTATCACATAATATTTATACAATTTAAGATGGAGTATTTAGGCTACTGTAATTTACCTGCATATTGGTCTCCTTATTTTCCATAGTGGTACAATAATTTGGCTTCCAAATGGCTTCTTCTTTAGAAAGAAATTTTTTTTCATTGAGTAGCCCCTTTTGTAAGGCATCTTTAATAAAATTGATATGGTATTAGTTAGATTTTCTGTACATGCACATACATGTAGACATTAGGTTATAGTAGATTACATATGTAACATATACTGGTTCACAAATAGAGTCAGTTTTGCAAACTGTGCACACAAGATTCTGAGGCAAGGGTTAGTCTTGACTGCAAGCATAGACAATCCAGAAGACAATATATTCTGGATTTTCTATGCTGCGAGCTTCGACAATAACAATGGCGATGATGTCGTACTCGTCAGACCAATGAGCATTTTTGTCAATTAGGCGAGTAAACTGATGTAAAATTACCGACAGTTTTGTAGATATTCGACTTGGGATTCCAAATATTGCGACCAAAAAGCACAAAACATGTTTATTTTTGAGTTACAGGGTTAGTTTTGACTGCATGTTTCGGAAATGATTGTTACATGCGCCATTTTAACAATGACAACATCAAAAGTCTGCAATTTAACTCACTATTTAATGAAAATACAGAAATAATCGAATGTACTTACCTTTAAATTATTAGTCGCTCCACGAATACAGTTTAAAAATCTTGATGGCAAGTCTCTATTTCAAAATAATTTCCATAAACTGCGCGCAGATCGAAGATTATCTGTCCTTTATATTTTGGTTGCAAGGCAAGTTCCGTTCCGACCGTGACGTCACACAGTAAACTCGCACCAGGTCCCTAACAGGCACGGTCACAGTTACAGAGATGCCAACTTTGGAGCGCTGTAGCCATCCTCGTACCCAGGGTCTTATCTCCGCTCCCCCGCCCACCGCTGCGAAAAGACCCTGGTTGGGGCTGGTCACGTGTCTCCCAGAATATGGGAGATAACAAACTTTTCTTGTCAGGGTCGGGTGGTTGTTTTGAAAATTTGTCGCAGTACCTCGAATCAAGAATATTTACAATATCAAGCTCTGAATATCGAGGAAAGCTCATTACGCAAATTAAACACTCCATGGATAACAATCTGGTGTTATTGAATTACAATTCTGAACTTCTACAAAAGCCTTCCGTTGTTCAATCCGACGAGCAGCGAGATTCTGTATTCTTCGAATGGATTTCTCCAGTCATCACTCATCAGCGATCTGATATTAGCAGCCTGAAGATTTTAAATTTTACAGTAAGCGGATTTAAATTTCCTTACAATCAACTGAATCAAGACTATGCGAAATTCACAAATTCTTTTGGTTGACAATCGTTTGAACCTCCATTCGAAAGAAAGTGTCGAAATTATCCCACTGCATTTCTTGCAAGGGCCAACCCTCGCGGAATTCATATACAGATTCAACACCTTGGGCTTGCAGCTGTCAACAAGGCTTTACATTCTTATTCTGTGCTTTAGAAATTCCAAGAGGTTAGTTCATTACATTTACTATTTCTTTAATTTCTACATCGCATACAACAATTTCATGCCGTTTCGTAACGTGCAGCGGCGGGCCGGTGTGCACTTATACTTGAACTATATTGCTGATTTTTAAACTGAGTCAACCTTTTTTAATAACATTCATCATAATTCATAAAGGGAGCCACAAGCTCATGTTGTCAACTGTTAATTGCTAACCTCAATTTCACTAAAGTTGTCTACCTATCAGTATCGCGTTTTACTTACTATTGTTAACATTTTACAGTATTATTATATCGCGCGCTGAACGTTGCTTGTTCAATGTTTTTCTTGTCACTGTATTTAATACAGAATTACAGCCAAAACTCACCACTGAATCCGCAGCGCGAATGTTATACAGTTCTATGTTTCCTAAATTATGGAAAATACTTCGTTATAAACGTTAAATTCCGAAAGATCCAAATTATGGCATGACCACCGTTCAACTGAGTTCAATATATTTTAATAAATATGTTTACTTCGCCGTTCAGACTCCTTAAACAACTCAGGCACATTTGTATTACCTTTAAATATCACCATGATCATGTATTCTATAAATGTTCATGTAGTTTACTGATATTGTCTTTGTTTTTTAGGCAACCGTTTCGTATAAACGCAAACAGTCAGACGCGCGCAACGAAACGCTTGAAAACATTGACAGTTGGCACATAAAAAACAACAAAGGCAAAGCGGCGGGACAAGCGACTAACAAAAAATTGGCGGTGTTTTCGGGTAGACTTCGACGAATAAAACCCAAGGCGCTAATCAACCGGAGAGATTTACACGTATTTTACTATTTCAAAAAGCCAATCGAGACATAGGGGCCTTCAAGTTCAGGACGGCGACTTCTGTTTCTACATACAGTTTACAGCATCGCACAACACTGAGTAAACTGACGTAAATAAACATCGATTTGGGCATGCACTCTGAGTCTGGCTTTCTTGACAGTTATAAAACGTACACCTTGTCTTGTCAGAATAAAATAAATCCATTATAAAAACATTGTCTTTTCGTTTTCAGTTTAGCCACGTTTCTAAATAACCCACACCCAGTAAGTTATATTTTTGCCCTCGAAACACGTAACCAGCCCCAACCAGGGTCTTTTCGCAGGGGTGGGCGTAGATAAGACCCTGGGTACGAGGATGCGCTGTAGCTGGGCGGGGATTAATTATTTTTGAGAAAAATTTTCCGAAAACATTTTCTTTTAACCTAAGTTATTTAAATATGTAAAGATCCCACAGGCCATAGAGGCACTTTAAGATGATTGACATGATGAAGACAATTGTGAATTGTCAGCCGCTTTAACTGATCAACTATAACTCGGTCACTTGCAAAAGGGAAAGCTATTCAAACAAGGAGATAGTATATGTTCTTTGATATACTGTGGCCCTTTCTTGTGTCTCTAGTCTAAGTCAAACTTCCTAGGTACTGATGTCAACACGGCATTTTTTCGCATCTGTAATAAATTCGTCTATTCTGTCTTCATGGATAAACCTTGTCAGCAACAATACTAATGAATTCACCAATACCGTCGGAAAACACATCAACCCAACTCGATCAAAGGCAAAACGAAACTCGAAAAAACCGAGCACGCGACATGCCTTTACACAGTTTACAGTTTCGCATGGCCTGACGGGATGATGCAATAATGCAATTTTGTGTGGCGAAAAAATAATAAACGGAGCCGAAACCTAGACTCGTTCTACCATAGGTAGCCCGAGTAATAGAACAAAAAAAGAGGAAGGACCATCACAGGCGTCAGAGTTGGGCTCTCTGTGGCAGATCTTGCAGTTGTCACGGCCGACAACGAGAGTATTCGCGAAGCTAGTGAACGAAAATTTTGGGGACCGCCTTTCATTTATATTCTAATACACTTCTTTTCTTTGTTTTTATCATTACCAGAAATTTGGGACAAGATGGCGTCGCGCGGGCGCATATAGGCCATTAAACATGACGGCCAAATCGTATAAGGAATAATACAGTAAAATCGCAAATTTTAAAATTTATCCTACTAGGGACATAGACTTCTCGGTTGCGGAGCTCGATTCCTGTTAAGAGTTAAGTAAGGAAACGTTAAAACAAAAAATGTTCGCTTACCGAAATACACAGCCGGTTCCCAACATCGATTTATTTACGCTGCTTATTTGACTCATTCTGTTATGTAAGCCATAGTAATCCTGCTAAACATGCGATACAAATCTGCCAAATAAACCACTTTCCTTGCGAACGATGCAAAGTGCGGAGCTTGTTATGTATTTAGCAATGTTCGAACTGCTAATATAACTCGTAAATATCTCCGTATCTAACAACATTGCGGTTCCCAAAGCCTTTAAACTTTCTTGGTTTTACAGTGAGTTTGAGCAAGACACCAAATCGTAGTTTTATTTAGGCCCACATGTAAATTAGTTTCCTTTTCAATTTGGGCCCCTATGCAAATTACATCGTGTCTATTAAAGCATAACGGGAAGATAACATAGGCTGGGACTATTTTTTCATGTTTTGAGTTCATTATTTTTAGACACTACGTTTAGGATTATTGTCAAGGATAATTGAGAAGCAAATTTTATCCTTATAGAATACCTAAGCATTAAAAGGTTTCTGAAATCAGAAATGTTATGTTTACTGCGGTTGTTTCAGCCTCATGTTATAAACGAACTACGTTTTATCCCGACTCAGATTGTATGCACAGTCGAAACTCCGATTTCGTCTATCAGCAGGAGGCCGTTATGTCTAAACGTGGAGTTGAGCTGCGAGAAGGACAAACGACGAAGCCACGGAGGTCTCTTCTCTTTCGAGCAGCCTGCAGCCATGTTTGTTTACTTTGAAAGGAGAGGCGATCTTAGTTCTTAGCAGCCGTTTGCATTTTCGCAAAATATTTACTGTATATTATTATCATGGGAGTAACCACTGGCTACGAACGTGGCCGCAAAATGTCCCAAATTTCTGGTAATGTTTCACAGTAATGTCTGAGTAATGGTATTTGGGATTGAAATAACATTTATACTACGCAAGCTCTGATTGGTCATTAACCGCGCAAGATCAGATGATCTAAACACTGAAATCGAAAGCACTTTTGTCGTATTTATAAAAGTAAAAAAAGGTTGAAATATACAATGTATTATAGCCATAAATAAACAATAAGAAGGCATGTGTAAGGGCTAGAACTGTGAGAAGCTTAAACAAAATGAACAAGTTCAACAAATGCTTAACTCAAGTTAAGGTAATTCCTCAGTTTCGCATTGCGCAGCTTTTCTGGGCATAATTCTGCAATATTAATTCAAGATGTATCCAAGAGTTAGTGACGAAAACACATAAAAATATCACTAAGGAGGCTAAATCGGCTAATAATAACTTTGACAAGAAGATACTAACTTAATTATTGGTTTATTACGAGTTCGGTGATCCCAACTTTTTTTTGTAATTTTACTATGAACATATTACATATATCACAAACTTTAATACTGGGGAGTTTCAGCAACTTTTCATTTCTGGAAGAATTACTGAGGAACTACTTTAATAAGCATTTGTTGAACTTGTTCTTTTTGTTGAAGCTTTTCACAGTTCATGGCCTTGCACTTGCCTTCTTTTTGCTTATTTATAGCGTAGAAAAACACGGTGATTAATGCTAATGAAACAAGCGAAAAGGTGTGATCAGTTCACGTTTTAAAAGCGACGAAATAAAATTGTATATAAATACCTCTTGTGTTCTTGCCTGGTAAACTCACTTGGTAAAAGAAAAAACTATTGACAGAGAGCAAAATGTCCACGAGCTCTCGGCATAAATCCAAAATATTCCCGATAAAAAGGCTAGCTTTCTTTTTCGGAGTTTTAGATCGTGTCATGCAGAGTAGCTTTTTACGGTCAACGATGTTTTAAAACATGATCCAAACGCTGAGATGGCTAGTTAAGGTAGTTGCAAAATACTTTTCACTGTTTTCAATATTCAAAGTTTACATTTTTTACCTAATTTTGTCTCTTTTATTTGGCAAAACAAAGCCAAAACATGTTTCAGCTTGTCAGCTTCTCCATTTCGCCTGTTCATTGCAAACGTCATCAATCAAAGTGTTAGAAATAAGTCTGCATGTGATTGGTTGTTCAGTCAGCAAAGAAAATGAGGAAATGAGTGATTGGTAGTTGAGAAATTTCGAGAATTTGTATTTTTACCATGTTTTTGTTGACTAAATATACCGTTTTTTAAAGTCAGTTATTTTATAAAACAAATACCAAATGGTTTTCCGTGCAGGATACTCTGATCCAAACACATGGGAAGTTGCTCGACGTTTGAAAAGCTAAAAATTGGATCAGAGCACCCTGCACAGAAAATCATTTTGTATTTCTTCAATTAGATCAAGTTTGTGCACTGACTTTAGATATGTTTAAATTTTAGGTGAGCACAAGCGTTGATAGTTTATATATATATATATATATATATATATATATATATATATGCGATACATACATAATGAAGGAACTTTATTCTTGGCGTTTCCCGGTTAGCATAGCATGAGAGAGTTTAGTACATTAGTACAGCACTTAAGAACTATAGTACATCTATAGTTTTGAAATGTTTATATACAATAATAGTGATTCTGACTAAATTATTGGAGTGCACAAAACTGTTAATAGGAAAATTATAGTGACCTATACGAAATTTAAAATAAAGAATAAGATCTTTTAGTTCGTGCCAGTATGGTAATACATGGTAGCAGATTAGTCTTTTCAGACGATCGTTGTATTATACATACCGTTTCTGCTAGTTTCAATTTAGATTGTATTTAGTATACTGATAATAACTACTTATTGACCGAGCGTGAGGTCTGTACTAGTGAAATATCGGACCGATGTTTTTTTAGTACGGACCGAGACGAGCGCAGCGAGTTGAGGTCTGTGCAAAAAAACAGAGGTCCGATATTTCACTAGTACAGACCGAACAAGCGAGGTCAATAAGTAGTTTATTATATGGCCATAAATCTTGTGAACGTTCTGTGAAAACTCGATCCATCGTTCTTGCGAACTAAACGAAAATGGCAGACATTTTCCCATTTTTAAAGTACTTTCCGTTGAGCTAGAATCCTGAACTTTCTACCCCAAATAGTAATTTTCAATTGCTTTTGTTTGACATATTGCTCAAGAACGTACGTTAAGTAGTTTGAATAAAAAATCATCTGGAATTCTAATACTTGTGAGAAGTAAATGTTAATTTACGAACAATGTCACGAACGTTTTGGACATTTTAAAAACTTTCACAAAACGTGGAAACTCGAACTATACATCAAATGAAAGCTTATAAAATTTCTAACAACATACCTGCACGATATATTTTAACAAATGGTGGTTCTGAAATTATAATCCATCTTGTTTCCGATATACTGACATGACTGCCATTTTGTTTATAAAATTACGGTCCCGAACGGCAGATTTCGCTCTGAGCGGGCGGATACGGGAAATATCCGACCGCTTATGAACCAATCAAATTACAGGATTTCCGTATTCGGACCTCTCAGCGCTGCTGCCATATAATAAGGTCACTTATTGCATGTGGCTCATTGTTCTGAATAGAGAGGAGATTTACGCTGAAAGCGTGGCTTCCAAATAAATAAAACCCAACGAAAAGGTTTGAGTCCATCTGGGTCGCATATAGACTTTCCAAAGTCCTTTCCAGTCCCCTTTATGACGCGCTACGGTTTGGCGGTGGAAAGGACTTTTGTCACTTGCAGCGCGCCAAACTTTACAGGCGAGTTTTCCCACCTGTGACGTCATTGTTTTCCTCGACGCGGAAGCGACTTTAGTGACGACAGATAAGATTATTCGAAGGTTTTGAGTTGATCTGGTGAAGTTGTTTCTTGATAATTACAATACAGAATTTTTAATAATATAATACAGAATTTATAAGTACTATTTACAACATGAGCGACCGTATTGTATCGGATATACAGGATATAAATAGCTTGTGAAATTCATGCATGTTGGAATATTTAGTTGGACTATGCGATTGGATGTTTACTTGAAAGAACATGAAATTTTCAGTTAAAGTTGCTGGAAGAATGGTGTATCGGTGGAACTATTTTTAAACGTTGTTTGGTAATTAATATGCAAGCCACTGTATTTTGAGTAGCTAGTCAGTAGTGCATGAGCGTATTCTCCTGGGTTAAGGTACAATGCAATGGATGTTATGGAAATTTATTGAAAAACCGGTTATCGGATCCCCTTCGTCAGTCGAAGAAGAGAGTTTGATTCTCGTTTTCGAAACCCGAAAAGTGTAGAGGAAGAGGCTACGTGGTTAGAAGAGAGTATTCCTCAAAATACAAGAAACAACACAAAATGGGCCATGAAAATATTCGAAGAGTGGCAGAGGGCGCGTACGAATAAAATAGCAAAGAATGAATAATTTCGGTTCGAATATACAAGAGGTTAGAAGACGTTCAAGATTTAACGGTGAATATTGAAGAAATGTCTGCTCTATCACTCAACATCTGGCTAACGAAGTTTGTTGGCGAAGTTGTGAATCGTTTAGGCGATATATAGGTATATCCGCCGAGAACGCTATATCTCATTCTTTGTGGTAATGTGCAGCACAAGAATGGAGAAGAGAGCGTCAATATATTTTAGCGAAGGGCGAAAGAAGGTAAGCAGAGGTTGAATATTTTTTGTGTACGTAAATGGGGAAATTGTCATGGAAAACTATAGGAATATGGATTAATTATCAGGGTTTTTTTCTTGTTTCCATTGACAGATTTCCAACGCTTCGTAATGCAATGGATGCCGAAATGATGGAATCCAACAAGATGGGCATAGCACCGGCAACGAAGAAGGCGGAGAGAAGTGAGGTGACTGAAGAAGAAGAGTCGGAGTTGTGGAAACAGAAATTGCTTGGAGGAAATACAGCTGAGTCTTTACTACATACTCTAGTATCGTTCAAGTGCTAGTATAATGCCGTGGAGAATGTAGCAGGTTATGCGACGTTTAATAATTGTAAAAATTAGTTTTATTATGAACTCGAGAAATTAGTTAAATGGCTGACTTCAAGAGAACATTGTGAACAATTTAGGTTGATTTGTTCAGTTTGTAATACGATTGTAATGAGAGTTTGTGTGCGCGATAAAATATCAAGTCATGTTGTGAACGATAATTATGTTTCGTGGTTGTTGTCATGTTAGTATTCTGTATCATTGATACAATACAGAATACTAAGAGACTGTTTACATCAGCCGGGCTACCAGGTTAACTGGGCTCACGCATTTGATTAGGATCTCACTGTGGATTTTAAACTCGCATAAACTAAATTTACAAAGAAGAATTGGTTTAGTTTGGATGTAAACGAATCCTAACGTTGATTAAAATCTCTTTCTGTGGCCAAGGAAAGAATTTCGTGACACGAGTCAGCCCGGCTCATGTAAACACCCCCTAATTCAGCTATGAAGCTCTGCTGCTGTGGTTGTATCGGATTTACAAGGGTGTCCTTGTGATCCATTTCTGCTTCTGGATTGGACAAAAACCTCATGAATTATTAATGAATTTTACAAGATAAGATAATTATAATATATAAGATAATTATAATACAGAATTTCGCGCCAGAATTTTTAATTAGATTTAAATCCCTCCAAGTGAAACAAGTCGACCGCTCGCTCCTTCCGGAGTGGTCGACTTGTGGCAAGTCTAGGTCGCATACAGTCAAACACGAATCCGCCTCAGAATGATTTAATTAATAAGGGGCAATAAAGGTCAATAAAGAACTGTGAACTGAATACAATAGAATAATTTATTTATGTGTGGAAATATGAAATTTTTTTCGAGTGTTGACCAGGATATCTCACGAGTGAGCGAAGCGAACGAGTGACATATCCTGTTCAACCGTTCATTATATAAAAAAAAATTGTCCTATTGCCTTTCAAAAATTGCATTAAACTATAATACTGATTCAGCGATAATCGTCAATAGCGGGAAAATCAATAAAACACTCTATTTTATATAATAAATTACGTTACAGTACATTACATTACATTACATTACATTACATTACATTACATTACATTACATTACATTACATTACATTACATTACATTACATTACATTACATTACATTACATTACATTACATTACATTACATTACATTACATTACATTACATTACATTACATTACATTAATGTTCCAAACTACTTTGAATTTCCACAACACAACTAAATATCCAAAATCAAGAACATATAGCGTTACTTAATCTATATATATATATTATAAATGTACAAGTTTATAATGCAATTGGTGATACAAACCTCTGGGATAAACCAATGAAAGTCATTCTTTTAACGAAATTGACCAATGACAAAATGCGTAGTGTAGCACGAGCAATGATCATTGGAGCCAGCGGTTATTCTGTTAAGCAACAGTGGCGCCGAAATTATAACGGAGTGGGCAAGTGAAAGAAGGAATTGAACATTTAGGCGAAGCAATAAGTTCTACAGAAAACAAAAACGGCTACGAATTGGTTAGAATGGAAATTATTAATGGTAAGATCGTTAAATTGCTTATCTGTGTTCGTTTAAAACGAAATAACTGCAAACAAAACACATTTCAAAATTTCACTTGCTGTTGACAAGATTTCGTGATGTAAAGTATATGGTAAATTGAATGTTTCTTTCAACGTTTTGTCACTTTTACATATCAAATTGAGTGGATATATATTGTTTCAATATTGTACATGAAAACCGATACTAAATTATGCAAGAAAACTTTACTTTTCCGTTAGTTAATGTACGGGACCAATGAGATGTCCGAAATGACTGTTGAACGTTTATTGTTGGCAGTTGAAAATGTATTCCTCAAAGAATACGTTATGGTCGAGAATTTATTTAACGTTTGTTGGTAAATTTATACTCGCTCGTAGAAAACTCGGTCTCGTCTAATTGTTAAATATATATATATATATATATATATATATATATACAAAGTATAAAGTATAGTTTTACCTTAAAGTCTTCGCTACCAGAGGTTGAAACCTCTGGTAGCGAAGACTTTAAGGTAAAACTATACTTTATACTTTGTATTTTGCTCTATCTATATATGGTATTGAGCACTCTCTAACATTTCGTGAACCATAACTCACTTATATATATATATATATATATATATATATATATATATATATATATATATATATACAGGGGCGAATCCAGGAATTTTTCAGAGTACGTCAAAATCCGGAAATATTATTTCTAGGGGGGTGCGGGGGCATGTCCCCCCGGAAAAAATTTAAAATTTGGTTCCCTGAAATGGCATTTCTTGCATTCTGGCAAGACTATTTAGCAAAATCTTACAGTTTTAACTTGTGTTTTTTATACAACGTTTTATGATTTTTTAAGGACTTGTGCTTTTGTATTGTTTTATCATTATTGGAGAGAACTTTTTAGGACTGTTTTGCTCCATGTCAGAGCTCATCAGCATGCCTATGAATCACTGTTGTACAGCGAATCCAACATGGACAGCCAAGGCTCCAACATATTTTGTAAGGTCAATTGCAGCCACTTGCTGCAATCCCGGAGCTGCCAAGCTGTCTGGTTTTGGGGCACCAGATACTAGCCTTAACACATACTAGCCAGACACTGTCTGATTAGAAGAAGCATTATGAATAGACCATAATTATAGGACATTTTATGGGCATAGAGGAGCTTATCTCTCTACATCGTCCTAGTCATCTTAATTCTTAACTACTTAATACTTTACCCCTTATCTACCCTGAGCTGTCTGGTTTTGTGGCACCAGATACTGTCTGATTAGAAGAAGAATTATGAATAGACCATATAGGATATTTTGTGGACATAGAGGAGCTCATGCCTCTCTACATCATTCCAAGTCATACTCATACATACTAATTAGTAACTACCAAGTACTTTTTTTTCTCTTTTACCCCCCAGAAATATATATATATACTGTATATATAAATACTTTATTTCATTGCAAGATAATATAGATAGTACAAATAGATATGAAAGAAGAAAATAATAATTTACAATGATGGGGAATCTACAAGAAAGCAAAATTCAAAATTTGCTTGTTTGGTGTATACATTAATAATTAACAAACTATGGACAATATATACCCCCTCGAGCACACTACACAACATCTAAATTATCGATGTTGCATAATAAACCCAATAAGGTATTTACTGTCATATTAACATAATATAACATTGTTGGTATAGAGAAGAGATGAATATGCTAGCTCGGATATAGCCTAGAAAATTGTTTTGTTTAAAGTACATTTTACTATTTCACATATACTATATATATAATATATGATGAAATAATATATAAACCTAATTGCTGCCTTTTTTTAATAAATGAATTTTGTTTACATTTTTTTTTAAATTGGAAAAATGATTTACATTCTGTTGCTATTGATCTAAAATTGCTACAAACTTTCGGCTACAGTAAGATTTAATTATAATATTCAGTGATGGATTACTTATATTTGTAACACATCTCATTATCTCAATAATTATGAATTATTCATAATATACTCGAGAGCTCTACATATCCCATCTAATTTAAATAATTTACGCTTTTCACGGTTGCACAAGTCTGAGGAACTAAAGATTTAAACTTAAAACTCACCTTATTAAAGCAATACAACGTTTCTTAACTTTCTTTCAACAAACAGCTTTAGCATTACTGAGGAATATATGCCTCCGCGTCGATATCCCGATGTAATGTCTTGCCAAATATCTGCGCCGAAAACTCTTGACCCACGAGGAAACCATACGATTAGAGCTTCTTTGTCAAATCGCAACAGATCGTCTTCAACAAATATTCATCGTTTCCACTCTGTAGTGTAGAGAATTCTCTACAAGTTCCGTGACAGTCTCAAGCAGAAGTTTGACTGCCGGCTCAGATAGCTTAGTTATGCCGTAGTCTTGCACTCTTGCCGTAGTCCGTGTACGTCGAAATATCCTTTGCTAGCCAATCAAAAGCCAAGAACGTCAAAATATTTTACTTCCGACGTAGACTATCTACTTCCGACGTACCTCTATTGTCTTTGTCCAATCAGTGCTCGTTATTTCGACGTAGAGGGCCATTTTGACGTAGTCTAATTATCCACATTTGTAAATAAAATCCCTCTCTATCCCTACTGTATGAACAGTTTCGTTCAGGCTACATGAAGTAGACAAAGACACTAAGTGTCCTCCAGCCGAGGAGGGGGGCTGAGTCAGAGAATTATTCAATTTTCCTCGATCTAGCGCTAAATACATTCAAAAAAAATTTAAAATTTAATATAATTTTTTTTTAAATTTGAATATTTTTAAAATTTGAAATTTTCAAATTTTAAATAATTTTTTTAAATGTTTTCCAACTAATTAATTCATGAATAAATTAGTCTGGGATTTTTGTCTACGTCGCATGACGTGCTTGACGTACCCTAAATCCGCCCCTGTATATATATATATCCCGTTTAGGGTGAAACCTCTGGTAGCGAAGACTTTAAGGTAAAACTATACTTCATACTTTGTATATATATATATATAAACGGCTTGGATATTTAGTTGTGTTGTTGGATATTTAGTTGCATGTATATATATATTTATATATATACAAACGGCTGTCGGGGGGAAAATTCGTTACATATTCTCTGCCGTTTCCCGTTACGTGTTCTCTAATTAAACAACATTAACCTCAAACGCTGCTGTTGAATGACTGCTTCGTTATAAAAAAATACAATGCATTCAGTAACCGCGAAAGTGCATAAACTGAACAAAAACATAGAACAAAGACTTTTGTCAGCTGACAAAAGCATGCAGGCTTTCAGACTATGTATAATTCTATAGACTATGATATGTGAACGATTTTAAAAGTCTTGACTCTTTAATAACAGACTTCTTTGTAGACGTTGGATTGCTATTAGTCAACACCTCTATTTGTGATCCTTCGTGGAATTTTCCTGTGAAAAACGCAATGAATGCGTAGCGGTATTCTGCTAGACGCCATGCGTAAATAAATGGATTAACGATAAAGTTTAGGTTAGCGACCGGGAAATAGTAGTATGGGAAATAAATAGCCATCTGCCCAAGAGGTAATTGAGGGTTATCAGAACTAATATTTTCTATCTGCTTTCCTATGAAATACGGAAAAGCTGTGACCAATAACACAAAGATAAGTATTACCAATGTTATTACGATATATTTTCTTTGCGCATTCCTTCTGTTGCTCGTCTCCAAGCCTTGACTAGCCATCAGAATTCGCTTTATCAAAAAGACTTTAATTGCAACCAGCAAAACGACAACAATTTCCAAGAGTAAATATATCGAAATCCAGACCTTGTGATACGACGGTCCTAATTCGTAGAAAAAAGTACTGCCTATTATTATTGCTGCGACCCAACATATAAAGCACGCCAGACAAACTCGCTTCTTCGTCAGGATGCTACTGGTTTGTAATGGGTATTTGACAGCTATGTATCTCTCTATGGCGAAGACTAAGAGCATGAAGAAGGACGCAGTGTAGCCGACGTAGAGAAAAGCGTTGGCCGACCTTCTGTCAAGTTGGCTTTTGTCGTTGGGATCGAAAACTTCACTTGGTTTGCGGCAGAACGGGATCGTTGTTACGCTAGTTATGAAATCTGCCATTGCCAGATTAGTGATGGTGATCCAGCCTGATCTGCGAAGGTTATTCAAGGGATTGCGAATAATGACAATTAGAAGCAAGCCATTCGCGATTATCCCAATCGCGCATTCCCCAAGGCCAATGGCATTAATGATTGTAAAAGGATTATTAGAGGTAGTGTTGTTTTCCGATCTCGTCGTGTTCAAGTTCTAAAGGACGAGAAAATATCAAGTATTAAATATTAAGAGTGTTCAACAAAACAGTTACATATTCGAAACTGTTTGTTTTTCATGTTTATTTTTAAATTGTATTTACTGTCTTGTCTTCTGGCTTTGATATAGAGCATTTTTGCCAATGCAGTTATAGTTAAACTTCGCGTCAGTATATTTGTGTTCAACAGTGCAGCACATATTACTGATGTAATTGTTTAATCCTGTCCAGTCCGGGGACTATCCAATTGACGCGTAAAGTTGTCTGGCGTTAACCAGAGTAAAATACATAGTTCTAATAGAAGCGAAAATTTGTGGTAACGCCATTATTTATTGCTTAACGTTCGACCTGTTGACTCAGGGGTTTATCAGAGTCAACAGGCTTCATCTGTTTGGCGCTAACTCTTCTCACGCTTCAGCGTTTTATAATGCACTAAAGCAAAGAGCCTTTCCACATGGCGTCTAAACGGCTGATCGGGATGACAACTTCAAAATTCCGCTGTTCAATAGAGTGAATCATTAATGAAAATTTCAATTTTTGAAGATCCTTTTTCTACCAAGGGATTGTGTATCTATTCTATAGTTGGCAATCGTTATTGCATGCCATTTGCACTTGTTCCTTTGTGGAGGATTGCTTAAGCCTGACGCACGCGCTTCGATTTTAGTCGACCGATCTTTATCGGCTTACGATCAAAATTGTTACGTGTGTGGTATTATTACGAGATTTTAGCCCCACGATTTTCGTCGTAAAATATTCTCTTAAAATACTGGTTTGTTTGAGATGCTATATCATACACTCGGAGGAGTGTTTCATCAGGATATCCAAACACCTCGAAGTTTGTTCAAAATCCTCGGCTTCGCCTCGGTTTTCAACATACGTCTCCGTATTTGGATATCCTGATGAAACACTCCTCCTCGTGAATGATATATTACTTCCTGAAGTTATTTGATTTGATAATCGTAAAAACGGTGGCTGCAGTTCCTAAAGATGTGAGCTTTTTATACATGTAACTGTCACACATTTATGCATGGTAAACAACACTTTTTATCGCTTGACCAGCCGATAAAAATCGGCCGACTAAAATCGTAGCATGTGCGCCAGCCTTTATTGCTTTGTTGAACGTCGGAACTTTGAATTGAAGTTGTTTTACAGATCCACCGTTTTGACGTCTAGTGCAAGAGATATATATTCTTCCAACAATGTCTTAATTTGACTCTATATGCCTTCTGTCACACTTCCACTATATACGTAGCTAACCATTGGAGTTGGTTCATAAGAGTATGACTTCGCGACCTCTGAAAGCCTTCACAAAAAATCCTTCACTTTCAGCGAATGAAAAAAATTTAAAAGTTATGGTTTGAAGGTCTACATGCAGTAACGTTAAAAGGCCTTTCCGTTATTCAATACAACTAAACAGCTACTATCAAAAGATGCCTACCTCTTTTCCATCTATTTCGCCCACGAGATTAACAAGACTCACGGAAAAACCATAAAAGACAACAACAACGGTTGTCCATCGACGTCGACAAAACATTCCAAACTTGAGAGAATCTAGAATTTCAACGTTGTTGTTAGTCACAGCTGCAGGAAGACCCAACGTATAATTCTATCGTCGACGACTTCAATAGTTACATATTTATATTCAAATTAGGTAAAAATTTATTTAGATACACATGTAGATATTGTTTGTAACGCGATTGTTCTGAAGTGTTCTGGTTGCCCCAACTTTCGAGGTGGGGCAGATGTGACGTTTCAGAACACAACCTCGGTGGTGGTGTTTTCACAATGGCTGCTTCGGACCTTGGTACCTACAATATACCAGTGTATCGAAACACGTACTTCCTGATATGAAGCTAATAACTGCTCATATAATCATATAAATGTCAAGGCATGTTTAAAATTGTGCCAGCGTAAGCAGTTATATTATTGTGCATGAAAGTGAAATATAGGTTGAAAATGTCTAATATTTGAACACTCGTTCCTGGTAGCTCCGTAGCTGTATTTCAGTTGTGAAATCACCTTATATAGTTTTTAGTTCTTCCATGTACATTTAGACAATTTTCATGTTATCATAATTTTTAAAGGATGCAGTCGTGCCCGAAAGAACGAGCGAACGAACAACGAAAACAGTCAGTATTGGGATAATCGAACTAAGTTGGTCCGCCATCTTATTTGATCTAGAGCAGATGTGTTGACTGGGACACAGGTTTATGTGTTCTAGAACCGAGAATTCGCTCTATTTCGGAATGTTCCCGCACAGTGTTCCGGAGAACTCAATTTTAATTGTTATTTATTTTGCAAACAATGCACGTAGCTTTTGTCGAAGCA
Organism: Paragorgia papillata; assembly: GCA_035771165.1. Classification (NCBI taxonomy): domain Eukaryota; kingdom Metazoa; phylum Cnidaria; class Anthozoa; order Scleralcyonacea; family Coralliidae; genus Paragorgia; species Paragorgia papillata. The sequence goes on along the minus strand of JAWNZC010000376.1, from coordinate 1,251,026 downwards.
ACCGTACAATTTAGAAGGCAGAAAAATAATGATATTAAATAGCAAAGCTTTTCCTGAGCGTATCTGTTTACATTTGAATTATCTTTGGAAAACCCGCGAAAGCTCTACTTCCGGCAGAGCGCTTACGCATTCGCAGACATATTTCTCTGCTGTTATTGTTCGGTCTACATTCACCGTAAGTGAATGTTCAGTCTAAGTTACTGATTGTCAATTCTCATCGAGTGGGATCATAATTACTCTGCAATGTCTTTTTTTTTTCCAGAGTATGGTTGGTCAAGTGTCACCTATATTTGGCACAGCATATTCGTCGGCATCTGTTCTGAGTATTTTAAGCGTTGATAGAGCTCTTTGAACTTTGTTTATTCGCGAACTAACGATTACCGTACGTGAGGGTAATAATTCCTGTTTATGTTTCAAACCTCAGGTGAAACAATAATTTGTCATTTTTTTACGAATGAACAATTTGTTGGCCGGCCGGCAGCTGAACCACAAACTTTTTTTTTATGTTGTACAAAGCCAAAGGGCCAGTCAAGTGACGTAGAAAGAGTTAGAGATATCTTCTATAAGCATGCACACCAACTAATAGACCTTATATAAGCTATCGTATACAAGTATGGCTTTGATAGGAAAATATATTAATCTTACAACGGCTGAGCTGATCGTTTAGCGGCAACAGTTGTTGTGTCATTACTACTTACAGCAATTGCGTTCTCTTTTGACGTTTCAGGTGGAATGCCAGACGTTGTTACAGCTGACAATTACAATGATCTGTCTAAAAAAATATGCGTTGTGTATAAAACGACATGCGTTGCAATCGACAAACGCTGCTGAGAAGCTACTGTAACACATTTACCATCTGCTATATTAAACTGTGGGTAACTACTTTTTAATGCCTATAATTTTTAGGGGATGAACGTATAACTTCGGGCTTATTCAAGTTATAATTAAACTTCGAATTAATTTTAGGAAAGACAAATCGTATAAATAAATAAATAAGTAAAGTCGCGTGCGTTCTTATAGTCTTAGAAACATGCACTGTTTCACGGTCAATGTGGCTATACTTGTTTTAATCTATATAAGCCACTGAGTAGACCGTACTTAAAATACTATGTATACAAACTACAGGTATATGTTCACCTACATTATTAAGAAAGGGGAATTGGGTTTAAATTATTATTCATAATTGGAGGTTATGTTTTTACCTCTCAAAAAGTGTTTTGATGTGACTTTGAGGAAAAGTTTGCCACAGACCAAAATCCATTAAATTTTGGTTGAGAATTAGATGAAAATTTCATAGTAATATGATCGCAAGATTTTCCGTGTAGAAAAAAATATATTATGCCAACTTTTTTACGTAATGCCTGTACCTGTACAATCGAGCATTATATTTATATATGTGTTGGTCTTGTGAGCAACCTTGTTAGCCGGATGACTCGATTCACTTTAAGGGTAGCTTAACTCTTTCACCGCCGTGGTGGCCCATTTAGTATTTTACTCTAGCTAACGCCAGGCGATTTTACTCGTCAATGGAAAAGGTCTGGCGGTAAAAGGGTTAAAAACTAACTCATTAACTCTTTCACCACCGTGGTAGACCTTTAGTATTTTACTCTGGCTAACGCCAGACGATTTTACTCGTCAAGGGAAAAGGTCTGGGGGTAAAAGGGTTAAAAACTAACTCGTTAACTCTTTCACCACCGCGGTGGCCTTTAGTATTTTACTCTGGCTAATGCCAGACGATTTTACTCGTCAAGTGAAAAGGTCTGGCGGTGAAAGGGTTAAAAACTATCTCATTAACTCTTTCACCGCCGTGGTGGCCCTTTAGTATTTTATTCTGGCTAACGCCAGACGATTTTACTCGTCAAGGGAAAAGGTCTGGCGGTGAAAGGGCTAAAAACTATCTCATTAACCCTTTCACCACCGCGGTGTCCCTTTTGTATTTTACTCTGGCTAACCTCAGACGATTTTACTCGTCAAGGGGAAAGGTCTGTTAAGCACCTAACCAAAATTTTACTAGCGATATATAACCCGAGGGCGAACATGATCAAGGAGGTTTTCTAAAGAATTAAATAGGAAAAAGCATGTCAGACGAGGTTCTATTGTTATTGCGAGGTTAATATAAGGTTGGGAAGTTATAACGTGCATATAAACCGCGGTATCTCAAAGAAAACCGACTTGATCATATTATAAGCATCTGTATATGTAATATTATAAGTTATATTGGGCATTTCACTCGATTACATAGCATGTTCTCAGGATTTTGGGTGAAGGAAATTCGAGTGTAGAATATATACATTTTAAGACCAAACTGGGACCTGTTGCGAAAAATGCAACTACACAGACCTTCCGGCAGGAATTGAACCCACGACCTTGCGATTCTAGTGCAATGCTCTGACCACTGAGCCACGGAGGGCGTTGCCGAGAGCTTGATCGCGAGTTCTGTATATATATATATATTAAGGTGGTAATGCCAGGAGAGAATTGGGTATATTATAAGTTATATTGGGCATTTCACTCGATTACATAGCATGTTCTCAGGATTTTGGGTGAAGGAAAATTCGAGTGTAGAATATATACATTTTAAGACCAAACCGGGACCAGTTGCGAAAAATGCAACTACATAAGCTTTCCGGCAGGAATTGAACCCACGACCTTGCGATTCTAGTGCAATGCTCTGACCACTGAGCCACGGAGGGCGTTGCCGAGAGCTTGATCGCGAGTTCTGTATATATATTAAGGTGGTAATGCCAGGAGAGAATTGGGTATATTATAAGTTATATTAGGCATTTCACTCTTGGTCTTAAAATGTATATATTCTACACTCGAATTTTCCTTCACCCAAAATCCTGAGAACATGTATATGTAATAACTCGCTCGCGGAGCGAGTTATTATTAAGCGTGTTTCTATTGTATTCTCGTTCTTCATGCAGGTACTTGAGTTCTTTAGTATTGCTCTATTTCTTTTTTTATTAGAAATTGTTGAAAAGATTTGTCTTCCATGCACCAAGCAAATAAGAAGTGCAAGTGGTCTATACAAATTACGAGCCTTGAAAAAAAAAGAAGTTTTTACTAAATGCACTATTTCTAATTTTCTATTCAGGCTTTAGAAATTAACGCTGTTATGTGAAAAATATATTATGAAAATTGGGTCTTATACTACGCGATTAGAATAACAGTTTCGCCGAGAAAAGATTTGTATCCGCTGCATGCAATACATCATAACAGACGTTCGGTAGACGTTCGTCAGGCTCAACTAGTCAGAAAAGATTTTTGAGCCCCAGACAGAGTTCCAATGACCGATTATATGTTATAACAGCCATTGAGCAACTGAAATTCGGATGGGGACTGCTACGATTACGAATCACATATGTGCTTTTAATTAGTGCATGCGCATGGCAGCGCTTGCATATGAGATGTAACTAAGGCCCTGGTTACATGAAGTAGATTACATGACAGTCCAATTAATCAGATCGAAAAACGTCAATCCGGGACATGTTTACATGGAGAATCCCATCTGCTTGGAACATTGTTTTCGGTTTTGGAACACTATTTTCTGTGCTTCCCTCAATGTCTGCCATATTTTCTGTGCTTCCCTCAATGTCTGCCATTTAGCACGACACGCCCCAACTTCACTCATGCGTATCAAGTCATTTTCAAGTCAAATCAGATTGGAGACATTCAGGTCAATCCTTGCTTGAATCTCAAGTGAATCCACTCCACTGCGTGGATTGACTTCAGGCATCCGTTGCGACCAGATCGAAGATTTCAGTCTTCTTGTAAACACATCAAGGAGAAATGAGAAACAACATGACTCATGAGAGATTAAATATGAGAGATTAAATATGGCAGATTTAACAGGGCCTTTAGTCATGCAGCACAGTCATGCACTACATCACGTAAAACGTATCACACACATGTTATTCATTTGGTCTTTTGATACTAAAATGACTTCTAATCAGACAGTCTCTGGCTGGATAGAGGTATTAAGGCAAGTATCTGGTGCCTCAAAACCAGACAACTCAAGGTAGATAAGGGGTAAAGTATTAGTTAAGATGACTAGGATGATGTTGACAGCTCAGGGTAGATAAGGGGTAAAGTATTAAGTTGTTAAAAATTAAGATGACTAGGATGATGTAGAGAGATAAGCTCCTCTATGCCCATAAAATGTCCTATATGGTCTATTCATAATGCTTCTTCTAATCAGACAGTGTCTGGCTAGTATGTGTTAAGGCTAGTATCTGGTGCCCCAAAACCAGACAGCTTGGAAGCTAAGGGATTGCAGCAAGTGGCTGCAATTGACCTTACAAAATATGTTGGAGCCTTGGCTGTCCATGTTGAATTCACTGTACAACAGTAATTCATAGGCACGCTGATGAGCTCTGACATGGAGCAAAACAGTCCTAAAAAGTTGTCTCCAATAATGATAAAAAAAATACAAAAGCACAAGTCCTTAAAAAATCATAAAATGTTGTATAAAAAACACAAGTTAAAACTGTAAGATTTTGCTAAATAGTCTTGCCAGAGTGCAGGAAATGCCATTTCAGGGAACCGAATTTTAATATTTTCCGGGGGGGCATGCCCTCGGACCCCCTAGAAATAATATTTCCGGGTTTTGACGTACTCTGAAAAATTCCTGGATCCGCCCCTGGGACATAGTACTGATTTCCTTTGTGTTTTCCTCATGAATTATTAATGAGTTTTTGAAATACTAAAAATACAACGTGTCAGCAAGCGTGAAAAGTGCATAAACATGAACAAAAGCACAGAACAAAAGACTTTGCGTTTTCAGACAATTTATTTCTAGGGACTATTCACCTCCACTTCGGTGAATAATTGTTAAATAGTCACAAGTTTTATTGAAATATGAGCTGTAGAATTCTCAGAAGATTCAGTTTCATTTTACTCTGCAAACAAATTTTCAACCTCAGCCGACAAATATATATATATATATATATATATATATATATATATATATATATATATATATACAGTATAAACTATTTCACAGATTTCGTCTCCCTCGCTTTTTCTACACGCGTGTAAAATGGACTCCACACGTGTCGAGATTAGCACCCTCACCAGGCTCTGGGCCTTCGGCCCTACGCCCGGGCTCGGGGATTATTTCTCGTGCAAACGACACATTGCAGTTTTGAGTTAACTTCAGTTCCTGCTATAGTCAAATGACTCAAATTTAAGCCTCAACACAAAGAAATAACACTACGAAAGGAAATATATTTGTTGGCAACGCCATTTTGTTTATCTTTCGTGGGCTGGAAAATTATCACGCGTGTTGTCCACGAAATCTGCAAGATTAAATTATTCGCGCATGCGCAGACAAATTGCCCATCTGTTGTGTGGCAGATGCACTGGACTTCTATATTCTGTAATGACCATCTATAACTAGCAAAATTCAGGAACTGCCACCGAACATGTACTTTTCCACGCATTTTTCACCACTTCTTTGGCATCTTCAAGTCGAGAGTATGAGTTCCAGCGTAGCAAATGCATTGCACATCTGTAAATTACACCTTTGTAAATTTGATGTGAAAGTATTTTATCAAAATTCAAAACTAATTGGTATTATTGTTATTTTTACTATTAACAACAATAATAATAATAATAATAACAATAACAATAACAACAATTTATTTAAAGTCAATGACGTAGGGAGTAGTTACCTAATTTCCCAAGCAATAGGCTCGTGTTACAAACGCTTCTTATATACAAACTGATCTTCTCCACCTAAACAAAGAGTTGGGTATCTTTAACCAGGACGAAGCAGGTTTGACCCAAACCATCATAAGTACAAAAGGTTTACTGTAACGAAACGTCAGCCGTATTAACATTTTTAAAAATATTATGTATTCATTATGGTCCCAATAGCTCAGTGGTTAGAGCGCTTGTACGTTAAACCAGAGATCTTGGGTTCGATTCCCGGTTGGGGAAGTCAGATAACGTTTATTCTCTACAGCAGTAGATAATCTAATTCTTAGTACCTCATTTGAACTTAATCTACAATCTTGGACAAAACCTGTTGTTACACTGCCCTCAAAAATCATCCTCACTTGAATTAGATATTTTTTTACCACTTTAGCAAGAAAAATCCCCCGCCCCCCTGTGTAATGTTGTTCCTAATTGCAATTTTCTGTGTAGAAATCAACATTGAAAGGGGGGAGGGGGGATAAACAAAAAACACTACATTTAACAAGACTGATGCGATTTTTTTGTTAAGTGTAACAACCGTTTTGTCCAAGATTGTCTAAATGATTTCGATCCCACCAATTGTAATTTAATTGTACAAGACGAGTCTAAATGATTATACTAATTACTAATGACGTGTCACAATTCAGTGGTACTAATTATATGACGTAATAACTTATAACTCGTCTCAGCTAACTGCACCACGATGGTCTTCAAAGAAAGAATCAGCAGCGATATTCGTAGTTATATATATATATATTTTTGGCAGCTGAAGCAAACATGCCATTGGCACAAATAGCGCGAAAATGTAACGTTTCCCGGCCCACTGTGTACAGAATCAAGAAACAGTTCGAGAATGGTAAGAAAAGACAGAGGTTTAATAAAGGTGGCCGGCCACGAAAAATATCGCCGCAGTTTATAGAAAGTAAAAATCAACCAAGAAGGACAGTTTGAGTAATATTTGTTCGATGAACCACAGTGAACCACGCTCTATAAATAGAACACTACATCTCTTTCATTTATGTGGTTCATCGTGGTTCGTCGTGGTGCACCGTGCTTTTTCGTGGTTCGTCGTTATGAAATGAAGTATTCAAGCAATGTAACTTTGTTATCCGTTGATATACAATTATATTTATTTTCTTATGATCATGAATCCAAAACAAAGTTTGGCGAAACACATTGCGCAGGGCGGAATATCGCGTTGGTGCTCTTTATAAGGGCGTGCCACGCCAGTTTTGGTCAAATGGAAATATAGTGATAATCTAATACTCATTTAACCAATAAACATCCATCTGGGACTAAAACATTGCATTTAATGAAGGCTTCCTCTGCATAGACTATGGATTTTTAATATCGATTCTTTAATGGTATTTTGTACAATATACCTCCCAGACAATCTTGGACAAAACCTGTTGTTACACTGCCCTAAAAAATCACCCATACTTGAATTAGATATTTTTTACCACTTTAGCAAGAAAAATCCCCCGCCCCCCTGTGCAATGTTGTTCCCAATTGCAAGAAACCACTTTTGGTTCAATTTTCGGTGTAGAAATCAACATTGAAAGTGGGGAGGGGGGATAAACAAAAAACACTACATTTAACAAGACTGATGCGCTTTTTTGTTAAGTGTAACAACCGTTTTGTCCAAGATTGTAGGCTATCACCAAGAGCGCGAGCGTTGTTGATTTAAAGTATTTCGCGTTTTTAATTATAAGGACCAACACAATTTTCGTGTCTTTTATGACGTAATTACTTTGTTTATTTTTTTATTTTTTATTTCGGATTGCTAGGGCAACGGTTAGGTTAATAGGTTGCTGTGTTCGATGAATGTCAAAATGTTGACTATAAAAATTTTACATTATTGCATTTATTAAGGGAGATTTTAAAAATTGACCGGGGCCGACTCTTCTCTTCATGTAGGGTTACACCCTTCATTATGACTAACGTTTAGTTTAGCTATATTATAACTTAGTGGATGCCCATCCGAGCCTTATCAAGTATAGCGCTGTCTTCACGCGATCGGTGTAAAGTCATGCAGACCTATACAGTGTACATTAGTACGTACTTTTTGTCATCGATTCTCGTTCAGATCAACTACAACGGGCATTGTCTTCTTCAGAAAAGTTGAAAGCTTTATATATATATATATATATATATCTTGAAAGGTGACTGAGCTAGAGTACGGTTATTTTCAATTTAAGCCGTTTCACAATTCCAAAACTAGCACACTACTCAGTCTTTTATGTTCTAATATCTTGTTATCAGTATTTGTCCATCTGTCGTCAGCTGTTGTAAATAAGTTAAAATTCAGATGGGTTAATATGTAACCTGTGTTGCATGCTAACCTTCTCTAGGATACCAACTTTAAAGATTTTTTTGTTCTTGTTCGCCAATCTATAAAAAATTTTACAATCGATTCCTCATGCACTGTCTGCTTGCAAGAGGCTTTCGTTTTTAATTGGCATCAGCACCAGAATAATACATGAGTTGTACAAAATATATACGTTAATCAAATCCAACGCATCATGCACTGCAGATTGCATGGAATTCCGAACAACGCAATTATAAAAGTTCATTGTAAAAATCAAGAAAAACTATGTATTTATGTTAAATATATTGCGAGTTACTCTATATTAGATTAATGGAAGAAAAAGGATTTAAAACTTGGCTGTTTAGTTCTAGCAATGCCGGCGGATTGTCCTAACAACGTTGATACACTAGAAAAGTATATTCTGATCTAAATAATAGCAGCGTGAAACGCATTAATGTGAAACCTAAGCTTACGCTGAAATTCTTTTAATGCACACTCATAAAATTTTAACTCTCTTTTTAATTGTAAATAATCAATTTTGTTTACCTTATTAAGTGTTTTCTCTTGCACGCTGTCATAAAACCGATGTTATATTAGTTGTTGGCATGGAGACCGGGAACTTTGGTTTAATTATCCATACATTTTGAAGGTCTTTGCTTAAACATTAGCGATTTAAAAGTGCATGCACTTTTGGTATACGTTATTACTAGAATAGACATGTCTCGTGTACAGTTTGTTAATCAAGCTGTATGTATACTTAGGTGAAATACCGATTTTCCAATATCCGGTTTTCCAATATCCGTCTTTTTTTCGCGCACAGAGTCTTTTTTCTTTGTCTTGTATATGCTCTAGATTGGAACTAATTAAAAATCTATTCACTTAAAGTTAATGTTAACTACTGAGATTATTTTCTATATAATATCTTAACTTAGTGTTTGTTGGCGCAAAAATATAGCTTTCCAAAACTTCAGCAAACAAAGTTTCTAAATGTGTAACATTCTGAAATTTATGGCATTACCAGAGCCGTATGTATATCAGAATACTCGGGAAATGTTTCTGAACCCCATATGTCGATTCTGCAACATTTCGCTGAATGACCATTAGGCATTGTAACTATTGAGCTACTGAGGCTCGGATAAATACATTGGAGAGCTATATATTGCTATAAATGTATCTAACATAATAAAGGATGCAGCTGTCTATCTATAAGCCTCGGCAGTTTAATGGTAAGCGTCTCCCACATGTACTATCTGTAAATTTTAGTATCTGTTAATTCTGTAACATCTGTAAAATATTTCTTTGTTATATTATATACATATATACATTATTACATATAGTTGCAGCTGATCGTAATAATCCCTTTTAATATATACTACTGTATATAAGTTCCCTTCTTAGTTTGTTGATCTGAGCAGTACTATATACATTCGCCGCACTATCTACATACCTTTACCTATATACATGAGACAAATATATACACTTTTCTAACAATCATGTATTTAATCAGTTGATGCTGTTGAAAGTGGCTGGTTGCCTAACATTTCATCTCAAAATGCTTAATCTTTTCTATACACTGGCCAGTTGGTTCTGGACAATTGCAAATAAGGTTTACGGGGGATATACGATCATTTCTCAACTCCAAACTAACGATCGAGGCTCTGTTTTATACCCAAATTATGTTGCTATACCAGCTTTTGTTCAGGTTGTGAGCTGTTCGGTTAAATTTTTAAACTGGGATGAAGCTGCTTTACATGCTTACCTTTTTCGAATTTGGATACCAATGTTGGACAAATTTACAACACATAGCTTGTCAAATATTAATAATAATAATAATAATAAGGATTTAATGACAGTATTTCCACCAGGTGGCTCTTCACCTGCCATAACTACCTAACAACAATATATGATAATAAATTACACAAAACTACATGATATAAATATACATAAAATCACAATTACAGTAAGACATGCAGTTGTAAGAAAAATTAAAACCCTATTTGCTAATGTTGAAAAGATATTATCCAAAAATCTCAGTTAACATCCGACATCCTGTCTTTTAAGAAGGCTTTAGTCAGTTTGCAGAATTGATTAAAATTCTTGCATTCAGTTATATTCGTGGGGAGAGTATTAAAAAGGGCAGCAGCTGAGTCCTGAAAAGTCCCCTTTTCTAAGGGAACAGTAAGTCTCGTATAAGCACTAGATCGAAGATTACGACAATTATTTACAACTTGTAGTGATAGGTAGGACGGCCACAGATTATAATTCATGGCTTTAAAAACATGTTTAAGTAAGGAGAATTCTCTTCTTTCTTTGCCAGGTAGCCAGCATAACTTAATAATAACAGCAGTATCATCAACATATTTCCCTGTTACAAAACTCGCAGTAGCAAACTGTAACCTTTGCAGACGTTTTAACAGATATTGCGGAAGAGGATGAAAAACAACATCACAGTAATCTAACTTTGAAAGAATTAGAGTCTCGACTAACTGTTTCCTTAGCTTGAAATCCGCAAAGTTCTTCAATTTGCGTAGCGTACGTAATACGCCATAACATGACTTTAACAAGTGTCTGATGTGTTCGTCCCACTTCAGATGATCGCTTAGGTGGACTCCCAGAAGCTTGTATACCCTAACTCGCTCTAGGGGTGTTTCAGAGATCGTCAGCCCAAGATCACGTGTATCAAGGGAATGCACACGTGCCATCTGGGATGTAGAAATCAACATAGCCTTGGTCTTCTTAGCGTTAAGTGCTAGGTTGGAATCTTTTGACCAAGTACCGAGGCTGGCGAGCGAGGAGTTCAGAGTGTTGGCTTGGGATACGATGGAGGATACAGCACAGCTAGTATACATAGAGGTGTCATCAGCATATTGGAAACTCTGCACCTCTGGTGGTAGAATGTCTGGCAAGTCAGTAACGTACAAGTTGAATAACATCGGGCCCAGGATGGACCCCTCGGGAATACCAAATTCGGCTAGGATTGGAGAGGATTTCCTATCATCAATCTGAACATAGTGGTGGCGATCAGATAAGTAGTTGCTGAGCCAAGTAAGGAAGCATCTAGAGAAACCCAGACGGAACATCTTCCTTGTCACGGTCTTAAAGCACACAGTGTTATTATTATGAGAGCTTGAAACGCGTTATAACACCGAAAATTACAGTGAAAATCATTTTATAGTTGTCAAAATATTATAAGTACTATTTAAAACATGAGCAGCAGTGTTTTATCAGATTTAAAACACGAGGCGATAGCCGAGTGTTTTAGTAATATATAAAACACGTACTGCGAATGTCTTAAATGGCTTCAAAAACTATCCATATAATTAAGATCATATGGAAATCAATTTTGAAAATTGAAGTTGTCTGAGCCGCAAAATCGAAGAAAAAATTCTTCTCAAATTCATGCATAATTCATGAGCTAATTAGCCAATCAAAAACACGTATTTCGTCACGTGCGTGAGTTGCGAAACCCCGGTAATAAACGAAAAATTGAATTAATAATTAGGAAATTAGATAATAAACGCTTTAAACAATAAAAAACGTACATTACAACATTTCTAAATTATAAAAACAGTCAAAACAAAGAAAACTGTATTATTACCACAATTCTAAATTATAAATGCAAAACTCAACACAGAAACCAATTAAGTTAGGTTTGCAAATTTTAATCACGCAAAATAAATCGTATGAACAACGACATGCACACTTATTACATTTTCCTCACTACAAAATTCACGTCACAGTTTACAAAATATGGTGTTTGTAAACTAACAGCATTTTTAGCTACACGCTCCTCAGTAACTGAGGTGGAACTAACATTAACATCCTCAATATTCTGAGTAATTGAGGTTGAACTAACTTTTACGTCCTCGACGGTATTCTCTACTTTTTCGAAACTAGTCGACGGACCTAGAATTCGAGATACATTTGAAATTTGCTCTTTGCTTGCCTTCTCGTATTTAAAGAGCGCGTTAGAGCTATGCCCTGTTCTGTCTCGTATAAGCTTTTCATCAACGCCATGTTGAAAAAGTGCAGTGGCGCAAGTCACCCTAAGAGAATGAGCCGTCTTGACCTTTATGCCCACACTCTTACACGTATCCGGCAATATCTTACTCAACGTATTCACACCAACAGGGCACTTTGACAAACCCAAATTCTTTGTATTTGGCCGAAAATAAAATGCGTTAACTTTAGGTTCTTCGCACTTGGCAAGTTCAATATAGAACTTGTAAACTTCAACGAGGCAACGTTCATGTTTCTCACCTTCCTCGTGACATACATGACGAACCTTCCTTGGGACATATTTCAAATCGCAAAGACCACCATGAAATGTTTTGCTAACATTCTCTTCAAACTGGATATAATTACTGCCTACTTCAAAATTATTGACCATTATATTACGATGCTCTCCGCGCCTAACGCCAAACAACTTCCATTATAATAATACACAGTATTAAGCAAACTTTTAGATGTACTCATGCCTAATTGTCCCGCAAGCCAAAATTTCTCTTCTTCCTCATCAGTTATAGCTTCTTTCTCAGCCTTTTTGTGAGCCATACCCACTCCTTCCCTCGACTTCTTCATTTCACAATCCAGCAGCTTTTGAAAACGTAAAAATCTACAAAAATTATACAATAGTCAGTACGGTGTATTACTAATCAGAAACCCAATGTGATTAACAATTACACTATACTATACATAAAAACATGCAACGCACCGTCTATCCGACTTATCCAAAGGGTTTAACGCTAATGAGCCATTCTTTTCGTCAAGATGCCTCTTCAAAGCGGCCACTAAACCATACACGCTACGTGGTGGATATCTCTCTCCATCTTTCCGAACAACCTCCTGAACAAATTTCCCAAGCCAGTATGCCATGCTTTCGCCATTCATTTCTTCCAAAGCCGTGTCAACAGTTTGCACATTGTCAGCAACCTCGTCGCTTGTCTGGCTTTTCGTTCTTCTGTAACATGCCATTCCTTAAACACATCGATAGCCCACTTGTTCTTGTATCGGGTAGAACAAGGAATAGCGGTCCGAATAGCTTCTGTCTCTTCTGTTAATGTCCTAGCTTCTCGAAATGAACGGCCATCTTTGCTTCCCGAATTCATATTCACCTTCGCTGGTGAACTAACGTATATGCTAATAATTTGAGCAACACACCCTGTTATATAATAGCACGCCATCTAATTAGGGAATTCTACAACAATAGACTATTGTCAACTGAGAAGTTATTTCATAAACTCGTGGCTCGCGTTTTACCAGGGTTTCCAAACACTTGAGAACAATTGAATTCACTCTCGAGTTTGTAAAACACTCAAGACAACAAAAACCACTCGGCCGTACCGGCCTCGTGTTTTCATTGCCTTTCGTGTTTTACAAACTCTCGAGAACAATTATAAAAATCAATATTACATCGAAAATAGCGAGCGCGTCTCTATCGCATATAGAGACACGTCACGGTCATGATTTTCCTTCTGAATTATTAATGAGTTTTTGCATTTTGTTTAAACCTTTGCTTTGATCGATGTTAAAAATCATTGTTCTTGCGTGATCTTGGGTATCTCTTGGCAACAGATACTATTAAACCGATGTTAGATTTATTGTCAATAACAGCGTGAAACATGTTGACCTTAAAAACTATAGTGAAAATTATTTTACTTGTCAAGTTCATATAATTTTGATTAAGATAATTTTTCCCTCATCCATGTCGCGTAACTTGGGCTCAAAACTGATGGATATACTGACCATACCTAATAGTTATGGAAGTTTTCTTTTTCTATTTTTACAAGATTCTTTTCAACCCTACAGTGCATGTTTATAAGAAGGTAAAAGATTGTATAGTATATAAGCTAGACCACTATAAGCTAGATACGAAGAGGTTTGGAGTGGTCCATGCAAAAGAAAATGTTTTTTGAAGTTGATTATTCTAATAATATAAGTTCAACAGTTGTGGATTATATAACTCACTAATATTATGAAAACATTATTGTTTTTGGATGTTTCTCAACTCCCAAATGCATTTAAAAAGCATATTGACTCTGCAAGCTAGACAATAATGCAAACATAACGAGGTTTGAGCTAGTGCCGTGGCATCCCAAAAAGAAAATTTTGTTTGAACTTGAGCCAATCTTGTACTGACTAGTGTAAATATATAGCCACAAAATTTTTGCATTATTCCGATATTCATAATTATGTCGTAAAATTTTTATCTTTCAATATGTTTCTCAACCCCCCAAAAGTATGTTTACTGTATATAAGGTAGAGAAAATGCTTAAATAAAGAGCGCTTGTTACGGATTATATAATATATATTATTCTCTTTTTAATGTTCTGATGTCATATTTATTGCTGTTGACAGCGTGAAGCGCAATAACCTTAAAAACTACAATGAAAATCGGTCTAGTTGCCAAGTCTAAACAATTTTGATTAAAGCTTTTTTCAATATTTGGAAAATTACTGTTTTGGTTACTCCTCTACCGTTGCTATCAAACCAATGTTATATTTATTGTTGTTTACAGGGAGATGTAGTAACGTTGATTTAATTATACAGATTTTGTCTCAAGCCTGTCATTTAGATTTAAAAAAATACCGATTTATAGTTTGTAATTATCTTGGAGCAACATGAAATATTAATGAGAGATAAATACCTCTATGACGTGTGAAAAATATTAATATGTAGAGCTAAAAAGAAATCGAACTCCATTATTTTTTTAAATTTAAAACAACTACAGTGTTTTATCAGGTTTGAAACACGAAGCTATCGATAGCCGAATTTTTAAAACAGTGAGTTTTTTGAACGGCCTGAATTAAATGAAACAAGACGCCTGCTTAGGCGTTCACGCGGGCTACTGATTGCAGCACTGACCTTGGTATAGCCTAAGCACGGAACAGCGCAACAGCGTGCACATAACCGTTTGTTAAAAAGTACAAAATTTTCAGACGCAATGTAGTTATGCAATTTATATAGTTATGAAGAAGGGCACAGGCTTTTCTATACATGATCTTATATGAAATACAGCGGTGCATGAAACGTTTGCTGATATAATGTTGAACTCTTTGTATGTCTATATTTATTTATTCATTATTATTATGTCTAGATTTCATGTAGGTGTCGTATTACATTTGGAAACGTGTGTGTCAAAACATGTTTAAATATTTTTTCTGTTTGTTCGATTTAAATAAATTCTATATCGAAATGATCGCTTGAATCTGACGAATCCAACACTCTACGTTTTGTCTACTAAAAGTATTAAAATCCCCGTTGTTATTTGGAAAAACAGATTTGTTTACATGTATGTACTCTTGCTATATCGGTGCTTAATATTACTTGCGTTTTGTAGTTGTTGGACTAAGCAGCAAGGCCAAGCCGTTATTCAGTAAACAGTATATACGTATAATATCCTGTGGCGTTTATGTGTCGATATAAACAAAGCATGCATATTTTCGTGTCGTGTGCAACTCGTTCATTCTGCCTGTTCATGAACAAATCTTACAACGTCGTTGTATTTCTCTCGTATATTCTGGAGAATTTTTGAAACAGTTTTCAGATTTGGAGGTCTTAGCTCAACTTTACACTGCGATTCATTGACACAACAACCACGGTGCCGCGGTTCCGAAATCGCTTGAAACGAGGTTGTTGCATGGACTGTAGGCTGTTGTGCTGTTGATGTTTCGTTTTGCCTTTGGCCAAAGTGTTGGTAGCTGTTCCAAGTAAGTTGCTTATATAGTTGATCAGTGGTGTGCTAGCTTGACACAACCACAAAATAGGAGCATGACTCTGTCAATTTTCGAAGTGATCGGAGACTCGAAGTCTATAAGCTCCATATACGGAAAGTTGAAAACAATAATCACATAGAAAAATATTTACTGAAATTAAACTGACACAATGCCACTTGTAGCTCAACAATCACACGTACGGTTTGACTAGTTCCCAGGTATAAATATCGAAAACAACCTCGGTCTACCATCTGAGTT
The DNA here is from genome assembly GCA_035771165.1 of Paragorgia papillata. Taxonomy (NCBI): domain Eukaryota; kingdom Metazoa; phylum Cnidaria; class Anthozoa; order Scleralcyonacea; family Coralliidae; genus Paragorgia; species Paragorgia papillata. The sequence goes on along the minus strand of JAWNZC010000376.1, from coordinate 1,235,045 downwards.
CCAGTGGCTTAATAGTGAGAGCGTCCGGCTGGCATTCGGACGATTGTCTGTGGATTCGAGTCCCGTCTGGAGCTCAGAGTTTTTCTATGAGTTTAACTTACGGCAGCTTGTGCAGCAAAAACAAACGAAAAAACTGTACAATTATTACTACCCACCTTTGCATGTTTGGGTCATTTAGAGATGCAACACACTTTCAAGTTGAAACGTTTTAGTTGAGAATTTTAAGATTTGGTTTAATTGTTAAGCATTTACATTAACTTCTAATAAACACAAATCTATTTATATAACTGAACTGACTCATAAATCCAAAAGTCCAACAATATATTGTTCATCTTTAGCAGTGTTTATCTTCTTATAAACTTCCTTGAAACCCAATAAGAGCTAGTAGTGTTTTAAATACCATAAAAGTAATATTTGTGTTTTAGTATATTAACAGTGTATACATTAAACTAAATTTGTTAACTAAACCACAAACCCAAAAGTCCAACAATATTTTGTTTGTTTGAGATCTCTAAATTCTTCAAATTTTCAGCCATGACAAGGGAAGTCTGGATCATTTGGTTAGCCAAGAAATCATGCACTGGTCCAACGTTTTCTTTCAGCCATCCTTTTCTTACATTCAGGTCAGGATTTGCTTCGTTCTTTTCTGGCAAAGCCAAACAAGCGCACAAACCTAACAACAGCAAAAGGCCAACACTATTCCTTTCCCAAATCATCTTTGTCTTCTTTTTTTCACAGTGGGAAAGACAACACCAAATTGTTACTATTCTGCATGGATAGTTTCAGTCCCTTTTATATATTCTTTGATCATCGTTAATTACGGACCAGGTGGTAAAACGTGTTGATCATGATATACGTTATATACTATATGATTAATGTCATGTATCAGACATAGTTTAACGCTACTCTATAGCTTAAAAGTTCTTGAACGTATTTTAAAAAGTTACTGTTTATGACTCATTTACAGTTATTTTAAAGCTACGTTAAAAAATGTTTAAGGTAGAGCAGATTTAAACTTCAACTGGCTGCGTTTGGAATTTTTTTTTTTTAGATAATGTTTAGTAGTACATTTTAATTAGCTGCATCAATTCGGCTTGAATTAGGCGCAATCTTACAAGAGATCTATATTTAGAAGACAGACAAAGGAAGGGTATATACTATAGTCATAACATGATTTAGTTAAACTGATGTTTTAATATTGACCATTGTTTAAAGAAACTCGTAATGATTGCACCCAAAGATAATACAAGATGAAGAAAATTTTAAAAAAAATTACTAAGCGTGACCCTCGTTAACGATATTCCGTTCAAATGAAACAGTAAACGGATGGTAAACTTTTAAAGGCAACCGTTTAAACGCTATTGGTTAAGCGTTTAAACGGTTTTGGTGAAGCAATTTAAACGGTTTGGCCAATAGAAAAGTGCTAACTTTTTATTTTTTGATTGGCTTTGGAATAGTCGGACTATAGATAAAAAGAATTAAAGCAAATTGAAATGCTGGTAAACTGCCGAGACTAGTTTTATTAACGAAATACTAACATTTCGGGTGGAGCCCTGAATCAGAGTTAAAGCTAATCTCGGCAGTTTATCACATATTTACTTTACTCTATATCCAAAACAATGTCTACGCAAGCATGCAGCATTCTACTTTTTCACACATAGATAAAGAAATTAGGTCGCCGCTATTCAACTACCTCACAAAAACCTTATATGGTAATAATTTACAGTAAAAGCCCGTATATAAGAATCTAGGTTTTAGTGTTTTTCCAAGTTAGCCTAGAAAGGTTCTTATATATTTGGTATCTATACTACTACAACTACAGTGCCTGTACTCTACACTGGTAATTGATAACTGTTACTACTATTGATAAGAGTCTAAACTGTACTCATTGAAACTATAAATCTATAATCAGTGTAGAGGCAATTATTTGGGTACAGTATATCATTTTTTTATGTTGAAATTACAAGAGATTGAAAGAGGTTATATATCTTTTGAACTAATGGCCCTAAATTGCGATTTTTACATGCAACAGCTGCTAGTGATACGATGCGTTTAAATGTATGTTTTTTTTTGTGGTGCTATGCTTCACTTAGCATTTACTTAACGCGCTGTTAAGCCTCTCTTCCTGTCATTGCAGCTATGGCTACGAGTACTTGCATCTAAGTACTCATAAAGAGAAAACTAGTTCTTCGAGTTGTTTTTAATTAGGTATTATTATTAAGTACTCGTGACGAGCTGCGAGTCAGTTTCTGCAATGATTGAATGAGGCTTTACACCAGGCAATTTTTCTCGCAAAGCTTGAGGCTTTTATTAAACACTTATCGTTTGTGGTGTTCGTAAATTACAAAACTCATGACAAATGTATTGTTTTAATGTATTATGTATTTTCATTCTAGATTGTTTAATTAATATAGTATTAATTAACACCTTTGCCTGTTGCAACACGAGTTCTTGATTACAGTGGCACCTCTGCTGGAAAATACTAGATAACTATTACTTCACGGCAAAATTGTCATTTCTAAGCAAGAAAGAAATTGTTGCAAAATTCTTATTTTAAGCAATAATTTCCTTAGAACAAGAAAAAAACAAGAAAATTTTACTAACCCAAAATCAATTTTACTTCAAACAAGAAGATATTTTTTTGTGGAAACACCACGATTATACGTGGTGTTTCCACAAAATTTATCACGCTATATTTCACATTTTGTTTTAAAAATTTACTGAACTTTGAGTTTGTTGTGTGGTTACTCGTCTGAGTGGAATGTTTGAGTTGATCGTCCAATTACTCAAAATCTGAGTAAACTTTTAATATTACTCACATCTAGTGAGCTTAAAGTAAACATAAACTATAAACTTGGCTTTTACTTACATGGTGAGTAAATTTTACTCAGTTCGGTTGAGTAGAATTTGCTCACAATATATTTTTAACTCATACAAGGAGTAATCGTAATTCTAGTGATTGAGTAGAAACTTCTTAACTCACATTTAGAGTAATATATACTCGGTATTATAAGTGCAGCTACGTATTTACTCAAAGTTGAGTAAATTAAGTCGAATTCAAAAATACTTTACCGTCCGGTATACAGCATAACTAAACATGATTCTGCTCGTTAATCGTGGGTCAAAATAACTCCACAATTTGTACGCCAATATATAATATAGAAATCATTTTTAGCTTCCTTTATTGAGATAAAATAATCCCCGAGCCCGGGCGTATATAGGGCAGTCTGGAAGAGGGTGCTAATCTCGGCATGCGTGGAGCTCATTTTACACACGTGTAAAAAAAGCGAAGGAAATGTAATATGGTTAATAAGATATTTTTTAAGAAAGAAGGAACTGAGAAGTAAATTTACACCTGCTCGAATATCATGTTGGAGAACAAGTTGAACTTCGTATTAAACTTTTGTCCTTTCTATAGATTACAAAAACACTCGATAAGTCATGTGGGATGCTTTGAGCCTTCTAATATTTAGACTGCCGTTTACTGTAAAATGGTTAGGAAACTTAGTTGAAAATTGTGATATCACGAATGGCGGGAGTATGATTGTAAGTTACTTTCTAAGTAAAATTTTGTTTGAATTCTTCTTGATCTCGCATTTAGATAACTATGTTGACATTTCAAATGGTTTTATCGCCTTATAAACTTGCCTAAGCCACAAACGAGTGTTGGAGGTAAACGTTGTTAATATTTGTTTTGATGTATTCTGTGTTGTTGTGAAGAAACTGGCGTCACAAAAAAGAACTTTGCTTTGCTTGGAATTTGTGATGCATGTAATTACGTAGTAAATCTTTTTGTTATATGAGTATTCTAATAAATGGGCATTTTATCTTAATATGGTTTTATCTTAATATGGTTTTATCTTAATATCTACAGACAGTTCGTTTTAAGCTGTATCATTGCTAAATTAAACGTAAGGGCTTTTTAAACTCATCAATTTCAACTAAGTTGTCATGCTCACGCCATCAAGTTTGCTATCCAGTCATTTTACTATATCTCAGGATGCTTCAAGCAAGTGGTGCATAATGTCTTGGAGAAGTTGTTTGGTGACATCAAATGTAGGCAGCTGGCATCAAGCTGGATTTCCACTGGGCGTAAAATATCGCGCGCTCGACTTTTCTATTGTATAAATTGAATAGTTTTCTACTTCGTTCCACATGGAAACTCACAAGACAGAAGAAAAAAGTCGAGCGCGCGACATTTTACGCCTAGTGGAAATCCAGCTTAACGGGCTTGTGAAATGAATGCCGTTCAAGCATGTCTATAGTAATTGGTGCATGGCATAAATTTTGGCTCACTAGCTGAGACGACTGCTTTTGCCAAAATATATTTTTAACTATAAACAAAGATTAACGCTTTTTCTCAACTGCATGGATGATTTAGGTCGAAATTTAACCTATTATATCAAACCAGCTTAATTCAGCAAACCGACACAGTAAAATCATAATCATTGTCTGATATCGTGTCTTAACATGCATCCCGTATCAGTTTTACACTGCGCTGTTGAGTGTTGACCACTATGTATAGCCACAGCAAGATCACAAAATCATGACTATTAGCAAGATGCGCATTTTCGACTAACGCCAGCTGTCATGCACACCACAGTGTTGGTTTAATTTTCTCAACCTCATTAATAATTTATAAGATAAAAACAAAGGAATCAATACCGATCGAGACGGAGTTTGCGTATGCCATCAAACGCGTGCACAAATTAAGCCAACTTTCACCTCAAATAACTTATAAAACGGTATCAAAACGTGAAACAGCAACAACTTTCCAAATGTTAGTTGGACGTTCTTAACATACAAATTGCACTGTTCCATTTTTCTTTATGATTTTTCCATGTAGCAGTAGCTTTAGGAAAATTTGTGGCCAAGTCAATTCGAGAATTCAATTCGTTGTTGGCTTGTTCGTTGTTTGTTTGTTTGTTTGTTTGTTTGTTTGTTTGTTTGTTTGTTTGTTTGTTTGTTCGTTCCTTCCTTCCTTCCTTCCTTCCTTCCTTCCTTCCTTCCTTCCTTCCTTTCTTCCTTTCTTCCTCTTCCTTCTTTCCTTCCTTCCTTCCTTCCTTCCTTCCTTCCTTCCTTCCTTCCTTCCTTCCTTCCTTCCTTCATTCATTCATTCATTTCTTTCTTCCTTTCCTCCTTTCTTCCTTCCTTCTTTCCTTCCTCCCTCCATTCATTCACTCATTCATTTCTCAATTTTTTCTTCATTGTACATTTTCTTGTTTTCTTGAAGGAAGTTGCAAAAAAGATGATTTGGTGGAGAGTACAAACCTGAAGAGTAAGTTTTATCTAGTTAAAATGTTGTTTTAGTAGTTAAAATTCCTTCTGTTGTGTCAGCCCCTTTGGCTCCTTTGATGCGTCAATTCAAATTCAGATCTTGTGCGGTTGAACTAAGATGACAGAACTAGACTACTTAAAAGACTATGTTGATTTACGAAATTTGCTGGATATTTCACTTTTATTACATACAAAATTACCGCCAAACAAACAAACTGGCAAACGTTTATTAATTTCTCTTCTTGTATATATAGCTTCGCATAGATAATTCAGTTAAAAAGTTTATATTAATATTCCACATTCTGCAAAAGTACAATATTATTCGCGTTCGTGACACTTTTTAATTATCAGCTTGTTTTCAGGTCATTATGCCAAATAGCGCACGTTGATTGGTTGCTGAGAGGTCCGAAAAAACGGCAATGCTCTCTCGGCACTGTGGGAGGAATTACGCTTTTTTTAATGACTTGCATAGAAATTTGATTTGAATAGAAATGAACTGCGAATTAGACATTTTTGTTGGATAATTTTAAACAATAATACGTCCTGGAACAATTATTAGTGTTTCTTTCTATAAAAACTACTTCTTTAAAAGCGCGGATGCTTAATGAATGCTTAATTAGCAGGTGTAAAACGGAAACGAAAGAACAAGCTAAACGACCTTGGTATTTCCAATAAACCTTGTTTCTTCGTCGCTCGGTTTGTACGAAAATTTCAGGCAATTACTTCTCCGTATATAAACTGGCAGACCTCACACTTGGTTTTATAAAGCCTTTAGTATTAGTCGCTAGGTTAGTCTGGGAGTGTTTGGTATTTCTACTTTTTAGTTCCAACTACACCAATTTGTCGAAAATTTAATAAGGATTTGTAAAATATCTGTCCTGTTGTTTGTGTTGTGGCATAACCGTCTTTGGTTACTAGTAATAGAAAATCTTTGGAAAATTTAGCTTGGTTGCGAGGCCTACGCGCAGGAGAACTGTATTCGATAGAAGTCCTTTGTAACTGTAAAACACATGTGCTTGGCTTTACTGATGCAGGTGTCAAACTTTCTATAGGAGTCCACGTTTCTTATTGTTTGTTTGCCTTGTATAATAGACGGTAGTTTATTAAAGTTTACGATCATTTCTTCTTAATTGACAAGTATGTACGTATGATTGATTAGCAACCGTTTCAAAAACTTTCCGTAATAATAAACGTGGTATTTCCGCAAATTCTCGCTTGTATTACTATTTGCCACCATGCAAACTTTCAAAGAATTAATATAATACAATGAAACAGCTTAAAATAATACAGTTTAGTATAAATACACAGGTGATTATGGAAAATTGCACGCGCTGATTGCTCGAACTACTTGGGATTAATTCCCGATAATCACGACTACAGCGTTTATTCAAAATGGCCGCCAGCCAATTTGTCAATGTGACAGAAGAGGAAATTAACAATTTTAAAGAAAAGGTTGTTCCTAAAAGTACAAAAATGTGTATTTATACTAAAACAATTATTCTCCTCAGGCTCAGTGAATATCGGCGATATTATTCACCGATATTCACCTCGCCTTCGGCGAATAATTGTTCAATAATACGGCATCAATGATTCTAAAATAATACAATAAAAATAAGACAGTGCCAGGGGCGGGTCTAAGATTTTTTTTGTGCTATTCAAACTTTTTATGGTCCACATTTTAGGTGGGTCCAGGGGTATGCACCCCGGAAAATTTTTGAAATTTGGATCGCAGAAATGCTATTTCCTGCCTTCTGACAGCACTTTTGAACACAATCTAAACGTTTTAAATCGTATTTTCTGTGGCAAATTTTATCGAAAATGACTGGTGCAACGTGTTTAATAATAGCCATATGCTATGCTATGCTATGCCATGCCATGCCATGCTATGCTATGCTACGCTACGCTATGCTATGCTATGCTATGCTATGCTATGCTATGCTAAACCACAAATTGTTCACGGTACTTTTCACACATAAAGATGAGGTGGATAGCTTATCTAAGCCTGTAGTGTATCGCATTCCGTGTGAGTGTGAAATTTGTGATGCATGTAATGCACGTAGTGAATCTTTTTGTTATATGAGTATTCTAATAAATGGGCATTTTATCTTAATATGGTTTTATCTTAATATCTACAGACAGTTCGTTTTAAGCTGTATTATTGCTAAATTAAACGTAAGGGCTTTTTAAACTCATCAATTTCAACTAAGTTGTCATGCTCACGCCATCAAGTTTCCTATCCAGTCTTTTTACTATCTCTGCATGCTTCAAGCATGGTGTGCATAATGTCTTGGAGAAGTTGTTTGGGGACATCAAATGTAGGCAGCTGGCATAACGGGCTTCTGAAATGAATGCCGTTCAAACATGTATATATATAGTAATTGGTGCGTGGCATAAATTTTGACTACTGAGCTGACTGCTTTGCCAAATTTTTTAACTATAAACAAAGATTAACGCTTTTACTCAACTGCATGGATGATTTAGGTCGAAATTTAACCTATTATTAAACCAGCTTAATTCGCATCAGCTCATTCTCACATTATAGCAAACCGGACACACTAAAATTGGAAGAAAATAAATCAAATTATAATCATTGTCTGTTATCGTGTCTTAACATGCATCCCGTATCAGTTTTACACTGCGCTGGTGACCACTATGCATAGTCACAGCAAGATAACAAAATCATGTCTATTAGCAAGATGTGTATTTTCGACTAACGCCAGCTGCCATGCAAACCACAGTGTTGGTTTAATAGCGCACCGTCGAGCTGCTATTTATAGCCCAAAATGCTGACAAACAAACCAAAATTGACTTTCAAATTATTGCAAATGAGCCATTATCTATTGTTCGGACTGCAAGGATTGTGGGTAAAAGCGGACAAACTTAAATAGAGACGTCATCACGACGGAGCGCTATTTTCCCATCCTCTAATAATTTATAAGATAAAAACAACGGAGAGCAATAACGATATCGAGACGGAGTTTGCTTATGTCATCAAACGCTTGCACAAATTAAGCCAACTTTCACCTCAAATATCTTATAAAAAATACTTTTTTATCTGAGAAGCAATATCAAACACTCAAAACTTATGTTTGATATCAATTATCAAAACACCTCGAAGTCGTTTTTGCCTTGCTTTTTCAACACACTTCTCGGTGTTTGATGTACTATTTCAAAAACGAGTTCAGCTGTTTGATTACGGTATCAAAACATGAAACAGCAACAACTTTCCAAATGTTAGTTGGACGTTCTTAATATACAAATTGCACTGCTCCATTTTTGTTTATGATTTTTCCATGTAGCAGTAGCTTTAGGAAAATTTGTGGCCAAGTCAGTGGGCGAATTTCAGGGTGTTGTGCGCGCATAATTTTGCAAAGGTTCTCTCGCGGGCTCTCCACAAAGTAAGTAATGGCAAACAGACTTACTAGCGAGCCAACAACTGCAGAATAACAGTGTTGAACATCCAGAAATTGTATTTTAATTTCTTTATTTTAAACAGTATGTTTACTTTGAGTGGAGTTTTCCAGTTGTTTTTTTTAAATGATGCGCGCGCAACACCCTGAAACTCGCCTATTTGAGATATTCTATAGTTAACCATTTACTTTACATTCGTTCGTTCGTTGTTGGCTTGTTCGTTCTTTGTTTGTTTGTTTGTTTGTTTGTTTGTTTGTTTGTTTGTTTGTTTGTTTGTTTGTTTATTTGTTTGTTTGTTTGTTTGTTTGTTTGTTTGTTTGTTTGTTTGTTTGTTTGTTTGTTTGTTTGTTTGTTTGTTTGTTTGTTTGTTTGTTTGTTTGTTTGTTTGTTTGTTTGTTTGTTTGTTTGTTTGTTTGTTTGTTTGTTTGTTTGTTTGTTTGGACATTCATTCATTGATTCATTCATTCATTCATCCATCCATCTCCTTCCTTCCTTCCTTCCTTCCTTCCTTCCTTCCTTCCTTCCTTCCTTCTTTCCTTCTTTCCTTCTGTCCTTTCTTCCTTCCTTCGTCCATTCATTCACTCATTCATTTCTCAATTTTTTGCTTCATTGTACATTTTCTTGTTTTCTTGAAGGAAGTTGCAAAAAAAGATTATTTGGTGGAGAGTACAAACATGATGATGATCTCACTTAAGTAAGTATTATATCTAGTTTTCTTGTTGTTTTAGTAGTTAAAACTCCTTCTGTTGTGTCAGCCCCTTTGGCTTCTTTGATGCGTCAATTCAAATTCAGATCTTGTGCGGTTAAACTAAGATGAAAGAACTCGAATACTTAAAAGACTATGTTGATTTACGACATTTGCTGCATATTTCACATTTGTTGGAAAAAATTTACTGAACTTTGAGTTTGTTGTGTGGTTACTCGCCTGAGTGGAATGTTGCACAGTCTTTATTAGCACAGTCTAGAAACTTAAATATATAAGTGAATTTTACTCATTTTTGTGTGAATAAAATCTACTCATCTTTGAGTTGGTTGTCCAATTACTCAAAATCTGAGTAAACTTTTAATATTACTCACAATTTTGAGTTGAATACATCTACCTGTGCTCAAAGTAAGCATAAACTTGGCTTTTACTTACATGGTGAGTAAATTTTACTCAGTTCGGTTGAGTAGAATTTACTCAATATATTTTTAACTCATACAAGGAGTAATCGTAATTCTAGTGATTGAGTAGAAACTTCTTAACTCACATTTAGAGTAATATATACTCGGTATTATAAGTGCAGCTACGTATTTACTCAAAGTTGAGTAAATTAAGTCGAATTCAAAAATACTTTACCGTCCGGTATACAGCATAACTAAACATGATTCTGCTCGTTAATCGTGTGTCGAAATAACTCCACAATTTGTACGCCAAGGTAGAAATCATTTTTAGCTTCCTTTATTGAGATAAAATAATCCCCGAGCCCGGGCGTATATAGGGCAGTCTGGAAGAGGGTGCTAATCTCGGCATGCGTGGAGTTCATTTTACACACGTGTAAAAAAAGCGAAGGAAATGTAATATAGTTAATAAGTAATATAATAATAGTTATAAATAATACATAATATAAATATAAATAATAGGTATATATATATATATATTTAAGAAATATAAAATGGTTTTCCATGTTTATGTACTGTGATATAAACACGCGGGATGTTACGAGACTTGAGAAAAGCGTAACAAAAACACGAGCCGCTGGGCGAGTGTTTTTTAGCTTTTCAAAAGTCGAGCAACGTCCCAAGTGTTTATATCACAGTACATAAACATGGAAAACCATTTTATATTTCTTTTATAAAATAACAAGATCAAAATAGCAAAAAAAGTTGACTAGTTTGTGGAAAATAACCTGATGAAGTTGAAAATTCAAATTTGTTTCGTATGGCAAGCGCGAAGCTCGCCACACTCGTCAGGTGAATGTTGCGTCTGGTGTTATTTCAGTAAATTTGAGATGTTTGGTTGATAGGTGACGTCATGTTTTTGGTATGTTGTGCTTGGTTCGTGTTGCAAGTATGGAAAATTATTGATTACATAGCAAATGTTTCTTACGATGTCTACAAGTAGAAATAAGTTCGTTCCTTTTGTTAAGAGAGCTTAGTTCGGGGTGGCAAATAATAATAATTTTTCCGTAAAGGCAGAGATTGCATCGTTTAGTCCTATTGGAGTATGGTTAGCATTTCTTAATGATTTTCCATCTTATTGAGTGTCGGATGATGAGCAAGAAACCTACGTCGGTTTAACAGAGGGAACATTTAAAACAAGCACCCGACACTCAATAAGATGGAAAATCATTATGAAATGGCAACCATACTCCAAATTAATGATTTTCCATCTTATTGAGTGTCGGGTGTTCGATTCTTTTAAAGACCAAATGTGTTTGCTCAGTTCTGTGCGTGTTTCTGTTTTTCGTTTCGAAATGAGCTAGTGTGGTTTAGGTATCTTGTTTTAAATCTTCCCTCTGTTAAACCGACGTAGGTTTCTTGCTCATCATCCGACACTCAATAAGATGGAAAATCATTAAGAAATGCCAACCATACACCAATAGGACTAAACGATGCAATCTCTGCCTTTACGAAAAATTTATTATTTGCCACCCCGAATTAAGCTCTCTTAACAAAAGGAACGAACTTATATCTACTTGTAGACATCGTAAGAAACATTTGCTATGTAATCAATACTTTTCCATACTTGCAACACGAATCAAGCACAACATACCAACAACATGACGTCACCTATCAACCAAACATCTCAAGTTTACTGAAATAACACCAGACGCAACATTCACCTGACGAGTGTGGCGAGCTTCGCGCTTGCCATACGAAACAAATTTGTTGTGAATAAAGTTCTTATGAAGTAACTCAAACTTGTGTTTTGATATAATACCGTTCTGCTTCGGCATTGAGCACTCTACCCGTATGATTTTGTACTCGATGCTAGTTATCAACACATTTATCTATATATATATCTATATATATATATATATATATATATCTATATATATTTCTAAAACTCATTAATAATTCATGAGGAAAACACAAAGAAAATCCATGTTTAATGAGTGTCTGTATACGTGATACAGATTCCTCTTGATTTACATAAGTTTTAGCTTTGATTTTCTCGACTTAGACAACGTTTTTTTAGAAAAATTACTACGCCAATGAACTAACCAAATCGGATCGTTTTAGAAGTCATTTACAGAATTCGTGTCCGTTCCGTATCGGGATACAGGCACTCGGCTTCGCCTCGTGTCTGTATACCCCGATACGGAACGGCCACTCATTCTGTAAATAGTACATATATATATATATATATATATATATATATATCGAAATATATCGAAATATGGGGTACTATTACGAAATATTGAGTACTGCCGAAATTATTGAACGTACTTTCTCTCTGACGAAGGGCCTTAACTTTGCTCGAAACGTTGGAAACTATGTTCAATGTTTTCGGCAGTACTCGAACCTTACTATATTTCGATAAGGATTTGTATTTCAACACAGCCTACGCAGCACACTACTTTTAAAAAAAGTAGTAAAAAGTTGTAAACAAAATTCGGTAAATTTATCTTCATAAATAATTCAACAATGTCTAAATACTATTGTTGCTATATTGGGAAAAGCAACAATTCTCAGTCGTATTCAATCTCGTTCCCAGAGCCCACGTTCCCCACCCGGGAAACGAGAGACTCTTCGATAATCCGTTTCTAATCACAGGATTCTTGTTATTCCGGTTGAGGTACGCATGCGTAAATATCCGAGCGGAATCTCGATAGTATGTTCTCCTTGTTTGACTTTTCCCCAAACAAGTCAATGGGGTTGCTGGCGAAGCTGTAATTACAATATCTACACACATACGGCGAAGATATCGATCGCGGCAACGTCTTCACTGGAGTCTTGTCGTCCGACATTTTTGTTATTTTTGTTTTATTAATTCTACTTCCGGTCACTTCAGACCAACTCATGCTCACTATTCAGCCAATAACGTAACGATTTGAAACGGATTATCCCAGAGTCTCTCGTTTCCCGGGTGGGGAACGTGGGCTCTAGGAACGAGATTGAGTCGTATTTTGACAGCTTGTTGATAAATCAACCCTTATATCTTCGAACATTATTGTTCTTTGCATGTCAAAACAGTAATTTTCTCGTACGTTGGCACCGTAATTAGTTCAGTCATCTTAATCTGTAAAAGTGTTGAACCCAGCTGGTAAACATATGGATAGCTTGTGTGCTTTTATAGCAAAATAGTGTTTACAGTACTTTATCATAGCAAGTCTGTAGCTTCAATTTTAATATTTTTAATTTGGATAACAGCTTGAGAAATGCGAACCATCTTCTCATCATTGAAGATATAAAAATGTTTTGCTTATTTTCAGTTTTTAATTTTCAACTTTTTCAGATACAAAAAGTTAAACTACTTTATACTCTATGAGTCTAACTCCAAGACGAGGCTTAAACTTTGACTACACTCACTCCAGTGACGTTTTTGACACAAACGCGGGGCACCGCCCTTTATCACTGTGTCGTTTAGATTTAACGTTCTGCAAGTTAAACAGATATTACACACATGTTTTTTGTCGGTTATTTAATAAACCTGGGCGAATATAATCTTACACAACTAATTGGTTGAAGCAGAATATTTGGGGTGTTTAACAATGTTTTCTTTATTGGATCACAAAAGGAATTATACATGTTCTTGATATCTATATACATTCATTGAATTAAAGCCGTTAACTAAATCATAAACAGAAAGTCCAAGAATCGGAATTAGTTTTTTCTTTATATTTTTAAAATCTTTATTTCCCTGTGCGGCAAGGATAACCGCCATACGGCTGGCAATTCTGAGGCAGATAGTCTTGGTACTTCTTCATCTTTTGCAAGAAATCCACTGGCCCAATGTTCTCTTTCATCCACCTTCTTCTCAGTCTCGGACCACGGTTGGCTTCATGGCTAGAAATCCAGGACACTCAGCGGCAGTGGACTGTGGGCTCATATTTAGATGATAATATTCATTTGAAAATTCTGATGGCTAAATATCGATCATTTCGGCTATAAACAAGAAGTCTATAGCAATAAATTAAAGTAGAGTTATTCGCTAAAATGTCTTATTGATCCATTTCTTACCCAAATATCAAATTACAAAAGGTTTAATCGTCTAGACAGGCCTGTACACTCATACTCACAAAAATTGCCGCATAAATTTCGGTTATTATTTCTGAATCCACAGTCACATTTAATAATAATAACAGCGGTTAAGACCCTGGCAACCTAGCAACAGCTCCATAAGAAATGGCGGACAAAGAACCCGAAATTATCGAGCAATGCATTGCTTCTTCACGCCGAGTTCAGTATTTATCTCGGCGCTTGATGGATTAAATTACAACGACTCGGCTGCAATAAATCGTACATTTTAAGGTCTTTGGGAACCTATTAAACAACGAAAAAGTGGAACGAACAACTCCGCAAAACAAAGTAACGTTCATCCCGAGCAAATTCAGACGTTCGCATCGTGGACAAACAACACAGAAGCAGCCAAAATTGGAGCTCCAAAATAAGTGATATAGCAGATTAATAGACTTTAAACAGCGAATAAGAGGTATGTTTGTGAGGGGCTCGGGAACCTATTTAGGACGCTCCAAACTTAATAGAAATTGTAGTGCTGAACGATTGTTCAATTTGGTGAAGTTTTGGACGTTCGCATGTCGGAATTTACAATAGTAAATAACCGAAAATGATTGTTCTTTATATTTCCTTAAGAAATCTATAGAAGGACGCCATATTGAATTAATTAAAAAGGGATTCAGTGCGCATGCTTTGCCGCCATGTTGTCCTCGATTTCTGGCCATGCCTTCATTATTGGCAAAACCAAACAAACGCACAGACCCAGCAACAGCAAAAGACCAACGCTAGACCTCTTCATGCAAACCATTCTTCGTTGTGTTTTTATACTGGACAGGTCAATACCAAGTTGATAATATTCAGGATTATTTCAGATGCTCGCTATAATATACGCTTATCGATAATTTATTAATGCTTTTAAGCATAGTTTAATTTAGTTTAAAATGACAGAATTGCAAACAAGATGGTGATGTGGCACCTGCTAGGCATTTTTGTACTGGCTTGAACCCAAATTTCTGAATATCAACTTAATTTCTCACGGGGGGCGTTCCCCCATTCTTAAACCCTGACCAACCTCCCGTATAAGTGTTTCATGCAACCATATAGTCTAACGTTACTGGAGAACCTTGTGTGATGCGCAGTAAAGTTCAATACGTTCCTGGCGCAATTTTTCAAACTGTTTCCATCGCATCTATGCTCAAGTGGGCTGAGCTCTTATTTCTAAATTTAGAAATATGGTTCAACCGTTTAGAAGATGTCATCCAGATGTCGACTTTGTGCAAAATACCGAGCAAATACAGACCGAGCAAACGAGGTTAATAAGCCATTTATTATATGGCTTTTGGTTCCTCTTATTATTTGTTTTTATGTTGCCGTTTACCTTACTTTTGAGCTCGTTATATATTTTAAATATATTTTTTCGCCAAAACTTGCAGGTCATTAACAAAGGCGGTAATGTCCTCGCACAGCGCCGAGAAGGCATTGCCGCTCTTTTGGACCTTTCAGCAACCAATGAACGTGCGCCATTTAGCATAATGACTTGAAAACAAGTTCAGCAATTTATTAGTTGGTAATTAGCGGTATTCAAGAGCGGCGCATCTTACAAGAGATCCTCTTGATTTACCTTATGGCTACTATTTATTACGATACATGAATTTTTCAGTTCAGGGAACTGCGTATTTTGCGAGTATTTTGTTGTTGCTGCGATATTACAAGTACAATAGATTTAAACCCATGAAAATGTTCCCAAGAAAACAAACGAAAAACAAGGTGAAAATTTTATTGAACAATATTTTAAAGATATAAAAAGTAACGGATAATAAACTAAACAAAAACATTTCGGCAAAGAGGGATACATATATATATATAGGTGCACAATATGTATATGCGGATACTGCTGTTTGTTTGGCTTACAAATAATGATTGAACAATGTAAATTGTTCACTAAAATTACTAAAAATGCTAGGTAGATTAGATAGCCTGAGCTGGCTAAAAACTGTCTCTTAACTGTGTCTGACGCCAGATTGTTTTGCCCTGTCTATAACACTAGACTTTTTTTTTAATCGTCAAAGGGAGAAACATCGGACATCCTAGGCAGCAATGGGTTAACAAGTAATTAATTATTAACTTTCGTGATGACAAGTGATTAACGCATCCCTGTCTGAGCCGGCCAAAAACGGCTTCTTTATTGTTGTACTCTGTCTAACGTTATATACGATTTTACTCAAAGAGACAAAGAGAGAGCTCTCAAACATCCAAGGTAGCTAGGTAAAAAGTTGATAATACAGTTGATTCCCGAAGTGGCACGGAGAAAACAGCCATATCGAGTTTCAAATTTCTTCGCCTTAATTTTGGAACTGTTTAGGTTGCCGTAGACCTTCGCAGGCGGAAAGTTTTTATACAAAAAAAAGATTAAGAACAACGAGTAAATAGTGGCGCAGAAATGTCGATGTTACGTTTTTTAATAGAAATAGAATTTATAGTAAAATTTTCTTTCAAGTGACGATTGCTAGAAACGTATTCTGCGTAAGAAAAGAGGAAGGGGGGGGGGGGGGGGGGGGTAAACGTGTTACAACCTAAAGGAGATTGTTCAATTTCCATCAATTTTTTAGAGACAATGGATAAATAATATCACCTACAAAACTATGTCTGGGAATTAGATAATTCCAAAAGCTTTTGCATTGACAGCCATTCCCGTACGTTTACTTCAATGCTGTAACTTTTCACAAGCTTGAATCGAATATCGAAAACCCCTGCCTCAAGGAATCGAATTTAAAAATAATAAAAACCTCTTTGAGTTAAAGCTTGTGAGAGGCGATCACGACATCTGTCTAGAAGGCTTGTCGTAACATTGCTGATTTATGAAAACTAAAAATCATGAGCATATATTCTTGTCGCAATGTTATATACGCTGCAATATGATATGGGGATTAAGAAATTTGCGACGTAACACGAACGCGCTAGGTCTTTTAGACTGGAGGCACTCTTGAAGATATACCGTATATTAACCTTAAAGAGACAGTGTCGGGGTGCTGATTTGCTAAAGTGTATATGCATATACATGGAGGACTTTTACATCATAACCTAGCTAAATACATAGATGATTTTATTCAAATCCCCACTCTTTGTGAAAAGTCCACAGAGTTACGAGTTGAAACGTTTAAAAAATGATATTATTGCAACCGCGATTAAGCTTTTACTTCCAAATTTGTGACATGAAGATATGGAAGACAAGAAATAAATGGAAGCTTATATACCTACTTGGAAAACGTCTGTTTTTACGTTCGTTAATGGGATTAAAAGGAAAGACCTGCATGTTTTGAAATGGCGCTGAAAGTGTTTGTTGCAGTTACTTTAGAATTCTAATTGCGGTGCTTTGACGAGTTAGCTCATGCCTGTTATGGTTCGTCCGTTTCGACCGTTTGTTCGTTTGCTAGTCGATCGTTCGTTTGTGTGGAATCAATAGACAAACAATTTTGACGCCAAACAACCGCCTTTATAGCACTGGGTCTGTTTAGTCTTAAGTTTTTGCAAGTGAAACAGATGTTGGAATGCAGTAGTGTTTTACTGGGTTATTTAATGAACCAGTGGGAAATAATCTTATAGTTATAAAAGACTAATTGCTCGACCTGTGTCAAATGTATATAAAGACTATTCGAGTGTTTAATAACAAAAATTCGTTTATTGGATCACAAAGAGAATTATACATGTTTAAATCTATGGACATCTATATATACATTTACTGAATTAAATTCGTTAACTAGGTCATCAACCGAATTAGTCCAAAAGTCGGAATTAAGAGTTTTTCTTTATAATTTTTGAAGACTTCTTTTTCCGTTTTGGCAAGGATAATCTTTAATCGTGCGGCTGGCAATTCGGCTGAGGTAGATAGTCTTGGTACTTCTTGATCTCATTCAAGAATTCCACTGGCTCAATGTTTCGAAGAAAGCGGTAATCTTGCAAGGATATGATAATTTTGAAACAGGTGCTGATTAGTCACACCACGAGTGTCTTGTATTAGGGCATTCAAACTAGCTTTCTGAAAATGGCGTCTTTCGAAGAAAGCGGTAATCTTGCAAGGATATGATAATTTTGAATTCAGTGCATTCAAACTATATAGCTTTGTCAAAATGGCGTCTTCCAAAGAAAGCGGTAATTTTGCAAGGGATCATTTTGAAACAGGTGCTGATTAGTCACACCACGAGTGTCATGTATTAGTACTTTCAAACTAGCTGTCAAAATGGCGGCTTCCGGAAAAAGCGATAATTTTACATCAGGTCATTTTAAAACAAATTGCCGATTGATCACACCATGCATGCATAAGTGTCATGTACTATACATTCAAACTAGCTTGATCAAAATAGTGACTTTGAGCTTTCAAGAAGGACGGACCGTAAAAAGACCAACGCTAGCGATAGTTTTTTTTTTTTTACAATTATTCCGTTGTGTTTTTTCAGTAAGCAATTAGTCAATGGCAAATTGATAGTATTGAGGAGTATTTCAGACCTCTGTTATACCTTTCGACGGAGATTCTCGTATTGAAGCAACAAACTTTGGGGGCTTCCATATTACTTGGGTCCCTGTCATTTGTAGTAGTACTTGAAGCTTGTAAATAAAACAAAAATACAAAATTACCGCCAAACAAACAAACTGGCAAACGTTTATTAATTTCTCTTCTTGTAGTTAAAAAAGTTTATATTAATATTCCACATTCTGCAAAAGTACAATATTATTCGCGTTCGTGACACTTTTTAATTATCAGCTTGTTTTCATGTCATTATGCCAAATAGGGCACGTTGATTGGTTGCTGAGAGGTCCGGAAAAACGGCAATGCTCTCTCGGCACTGTGGGAGGAATTACGCTTTTTTTAATGCGTAGAAATTTGATTTGAATAGAAATGAACTGCGAATTAGACATTTTTGTTGGAGAATTTTAAACAATACGTCCTGGAACAATTATTAGTGTTTCTTTCTATAAAAACTACTTCTTTAAAAGTGCGGATGCTTAATGAATGCTTAATTAGCAGGTGTAAACAGGAAACGAAAGAACAAGCTAAACGACAAGATGTGACGGCGAGTAGGATGAGTTAAAAAACGAGTAAGAAAACAAACCAAAAGCTATATAATAAATGGCTTATTATTGTTCTTGGTATTTTCACTAAACCTTGTTTCTTCGTTCGCTCGGTCTGTACGAAAATTTCCGGAAATTACTTCTCCGTATAAACTGACAGACCTCACACTTGGTTTTATAAAGCCTTTAGTATTATATTAGTTTAGGTTAATCTGGGAGTGTTGGGTATTTCTACTTTTTAGTTCCAACTACACCAATTTGTCGAAAGTTTAATAAGGATTTGTAAAATATCTATCCTGTTGTTTGTGTTGTGGCATAACCGTCTTTGGTTACTAGTAATAGAAAATATTTAGAAAATTTCGCTTGGTTGCGAGGCCTACACGCAGGGAACTATATTCGATAGAAGACTGTAAAACACAGGTGCTTGGCTTTACTGATGCAGGTGTCAAACTTTCTATAGGAGTCCACGTTTCTTATTGTTTTTTGCCTTGTGTAATAGACGGTAGTTTATTAAAGTTTACGATCATTTCTTCTTAATTGACAAGTATATACGTATGATTGATTAGCAACCGTTTCAAAAACTTTCCGTAATAATAAACGTGGTATTTCCACAAATTCTCGCTTGTATTATTATTTGTCACCATGCAAACTTTCAAAGAATTAATATAATACAATGAAACAGCTTAAAATAATACAGTTTAGTATAAATACACAGGTGATTATAGAAAATTGAACGCGCTGATTGCTCGAACTACTTCGGATTAATTCCGATAATCACGACTACATCGTTTATTCAAAATGGCCGCCAGCCGATTTTGTCAATGTGACAGAAGAGGAAATTAACAATTTGAAGAAAATGTTTTTCCTAAAAGTACAAAAATGTGTATTTATACTAAAACAATTATTCGCCTCAGGCTCAGTGAATATCGATGATATTATTCACCGATATTCACCTCGCCTTGGACGAATAATTGTTGAATAATATATACGACATCAATGATTCTAAAATAATACAATAAAAATAAGACAGTGACAGGGGCGGATGTAGGATTTTTTTTGTGTTAGTCAAACTTTTTATGGTCCACATTTTAGGGGGTCCGGGGTACGCACCTCGGAAAATGTTTGAAATTTGATTTGCTACTTCCTACAGCACTTTTGAATACAATCTAAACGTTTTAAATCGTATTTTCTGTGGCAAATTTTATCGAAAATGACTGGTGCAACGTGTTTAATAATAGCCATATGCTATGCTATGCTATGCTATGCTATGCTATGCTATGCTATGCTATGCTATGCTATGCTATGCTATGCTATGCTATGCTGTGCTGTGCTATGCTGTGCTATGCTATGCTATGCTATGCTATGCTATGCTAAACAACAAATTGTTCACGGTACCTTTCACACATAAAGATGAGGTGGATAGCTTATCTAAGCCTGGAGTGTATCGCATTCCGTGTGAGTGTGGAATTTGTGATGCATGTAATGCACGTAGTGAATCTTTTTGTTATATGAGTATTCTAATAAATGGGCATTTTATCTTAATATGGTTTTATCTTAATATCTACAGACAGTTCGTTTTAAGCTGTATCATTGCTAAATTAAACGTAAGGGCTTTTTAAACTCATCAATTTCAACTAAGTTGTCATGCTCCCGCCATCAAGTTTCCTATCCAGTCTTCTATCCAGTCTTTTTACTATCTCTGCATGCTTCAAGCATGGTGTGCACAATGTCTTGGAGAAGTTGTTTGGGGGCATCAAATGTAGGCAGCTGGCATAACGGGCTTCTGAAATGAATGCCGTTCAAACATGTATATATATATAGTAATTGGTGCGTGGCATAAATTTTGACTACTGAGACGACTGCTTTTGCCAAAATGTTTAACTATAAACAAAGATTAACGCTTTTACTCAACTGCATGGATGATTTAGGTCGAAATTTAACCAATTATTAAACCAGCTTAATTCGCATCAGCTCATTCTCACATTATAGCAAACCGACACACTAAAATTGGAAGAAAAGAAATAAAATCATAATCATTGTCTGTTATCGTGTCTTAACATGCATCCCGTATCAGTTTTACACTGCGCTGGTGACCACTATGCATAGCCACAGCAAGATCACAAAATCATGACTATTAGCAAGCTGCCATGCAAACCACAGTGTTGGTTTAATAGCGCACCGTCGAGCTGCTATTTATAGCCCAAAATGCTGACAAACAAACCAAAATTGACTTTCAAATTATTGCAAATGAGCCATTATCTATTGTTCGGACTGCAAGAATTGTGGGTAAAAGCGAACAAACTTAAATAGTGACGTCATCACGACGGAGCGCTATTTTCCCATTCTAATAATTTATAAAATAAAAACAAAGGAGTTCAATAACGATATCGAGACGGAGTTTGCGTATGTCATCAAACGCTTGCACAAATTAAGCCAACTTTCACCTAAAAATATCTTATAAAAAATACTTTTTTATCTGAGAAGCAAACACTTCGAAGTCGTTTTTTGCCTTGCTTTTTTCAACACACTTCTCGGTGTTTGATGTACTATTTCAAAAAACGAGTTCAAGTGTTTGATTACGGTATCAAAACATGAAACAGCAACAACTTTCCAAATGTTAGTTGGACGTTCTTAATATACAAATTGCAATGCTCCATTTTTGTTTATGATTTTTCCATGTAGCAGTAGCTTTAGGAAAATTTGTGGCCAAGTCAGTAGGCGCGCATAATTTTGCAAAGGAATTGACGGGCTCTTGGCGGGCTCTCCACAAAGTAAGTAATGGCAAACAGACTTACTAGCGAGCCAACAACTGCAGAATAACAGTGTTAAACATCCAGAAATTGTATTTTAATTTGTTTATTTTAAACAGTATGTTTACTTTGAGTGGAGTACGTTTTCCAGGATTTTTTTTTAAATAATGCGCGCGCAACATCCTGAAACTCGCCTATTCTAGATATTCTAGTTACACGTGCTTAACCATTTACTTTACATTCGTTCGTTCGTTGTTGGCTTGTTCGTTGTTTGTTTTGTTTGTTTGTTTGTTTGTTTGTTTGTTTGTTTGTTTGTTTGTTTGTTTGTTTGTTTGTTTGTTTGTTTGTTTGTTTGTTTGTTCGTTTGGACATTCATTCATCCATCCATCCCTCCCTTCCTTCCTTCCTTCCTTCAGGGTGAAACTGACAGTAGCGACCATCAACATTTGAGGTAAGCCCACTTATGGTATATTCGCTCTATCTTTACGGTATTGAGCACTTTTCGACATTTCGCGAACAACACTTTGTTTGTTTGTTTGTATATATATATCGAAATATAGTAAGGTTTGAGTACTGCCGAAATTATTGAACGTACTTTCTCTCTGACGAAGGGCCTTAACTTTGCTCGAAACGTTGGAAACTATGTTCAATATTTTCGGCAGTACTCGAACCTTACTATATTTCGATAAGGATTTGTATTTCAACACAGCCTACGCAGCACACTACTTTTAAAAAAAGTAGTAAAAAAGTTGTAAACAAAATGCGGTAAATTTATCTTCATAAATAATTCAACAATGTCTAAATACTATTGTTGCTATATTGGGAAAAGCAACAATTCTCAGTCGTATTCAATCTCGTTCCCAGAGCCCACGTTCCCCATCCGGGAAACGAGAGACTCTGCGATAATCCGTTTCTAATCACAGGATTCTTGTTATTCCGGTTGAGGTACGCATGCGTAAATATCCCAGCGGAATCTGGATAGTATGTTCTCCTTGTTTGACTTTTCCACAAACAAGTCAATGGGGTTGCTGGCGAAGCTGTAATTACAGTATCTACACACATACGGCGAATATATCGATCGCGGCAACGTCTTCACTGGAGTCTTGTCGTCCGACATCTTTGTTATTTTGGTTTTATTAATTCTATTCCGGTCACTTCAGACCAACTCATGCTCACTATTCAGCCAATAACGTAACGATATGAAACGGATTATCCCAGAGTCTCTCGTTTCCCGGGTGGGGAACGTGGGCTCTGGGAACGAGATTGAGTCGTATTATGACAGCTTCTTGATAAATCAACCCTTATATCTTCGAACATCATTGTTCTTTGCATGTCAAAACAGTAATTTTCTCGTAAGTTGGCACCGTAATTAGTTCAGTCATCTTAAACGTTGAACCCAGCTGGTAAACATGTGGATAGCTTGTGTGCTTTTATAGCAATATAATGTTTACAGTACTTTATCACAGCAAGTCTGTAGCTTCAATTTTAATATTTTTAATTTGGATAACAGCTTGAGAAATGCGAACCATCTTCTCATCATTGAAGATATAAAAATGTTTTGCTTATTTTCAGTTTTTAATTTTCAACTTTTTCACATACAAAAAGTTAAACTACTTTATACTCTATTGAGTCTAACTCCAAGAGGAGGCTTAAACTTTGATTACACTCACTCCAGCGACGTCTTTGACACAAACGCGGGGGAACGCCCTTTATCACTGTGTCGTTTAGATTTAACATTCTGCAAGTTAAACAGATATTACCCACATGTGTTTTTGTCGGTTATTTAATAAACCTGGGCGAAAATAATCTTACACAACTAATTGGTTGAAGCAGAATATTTGGGGTGTTTAACAATGACTTCTTTATAGGATCACAAAAGGAATTATACATTGTTGATATCTATATACATTCATTGAATTAAATTCGTTAACTAAATCATAAACAGAAAGTCCAAGAATCGGAATTAGTTTCTTCTTTATATTTTTAAAATCTTTATTTCCCTTTGCGTCGACAAGGATAACCGCCATACGGCTGGCAATTCTGAGGCAGATAGTCTTGGTACTTCTTCATCTTTTGCAAGAAATCCACTGGCCCAATGTTCTCTTTCATCCACCTTCTTCTCAGTCTCCGACCACGGTTTGCTTCCTTCATTATTGGCAAAGCAAAACAAACGCACAGACCCAGCAACAGCAAAAGACCAACGCTAGACTTCGTTGTGTTTTTACACTGGACAGGTCAATACCAAGTTGATAATGTTCAGGATTATTTCAGATGCTCGCTATAATATACGCTTATCGATAATTTATTAAAGCTTTTAAGTATAGTTTAGTTTAAAATGACAGAATTGCGAACAAGATGGTGATGTAGCACCTGCTCGGCATTTTTCTAATAGCTTGAACCCAAATTTCTGAATATCAACTTAATTTCTCACGGGGGGCGTTCCCCCATTCTTAAACCCTGACCAAGCTCCCGTATAAGTGTCTCATGCAACTGTATAGTCTAACGTTACTGGAGAACCTTGTGTGATGCGCAGTAAAGTTCAATACGTTCCTGGCGCAATTTTTCAAACTGTTTGCATCGCATCTATGCTCAAGTGGGCTGAGCTTTTATTTCTAAATTTAGAAATATGGTTCAACCCTTTAGAAGATGTCAACCAGGTGGAAACGGGTTGGTGATCAATGATATTCGAACTAAAGACTTATATTAACTGAGTGTGAGGTCTGGGGTTTTCGTGCAGACTTTGTGCAAAATACCAAGCAAATACAGACCGAACAAACGAGGTTAATAAGCCATTTATTATATGTCTTTTGGTTTCTCTTACTATTTGTTTTTATGTTGCCGTTTACCTTACTTTTGAGCTCTTTGTTTTGTTTCTTGTTTACACCTGTTAAGCAATAATTTTCTCCGTTTTTAAACAAGTTATTTTTATAAAAAGAAATCCTAATCTTCCAGGTCGTATTATCGTTTAAAATTTTCCAACGAAAGTATATTTTCATTCAAATCAACTCAAATATATTTTTTCGCCAAAACTTGCAGGTCATTAACAAAGGCGTTAATCTCCTCGCACAGCGCCGAGAAGGCATTGCCGCTCTTTTGGACCTTTCAGCAACCAATGAACGTGCGCCATTTAGCATAATGACTTGAAAACAAGTTCAGAAATTTATTATTTGGTACATTCTAATTAGCGGTATTCACGAGCGGCGCATCTTACAAGAGATCCTCTTGGTTTACCTTATGGCTACTATTTATTACGATACATGGATTTTTCAGTTGAGGGAACTGCGTATTTTGCGAGTATTTTGTTGTTGCTGCGATATTACAAGTACAATAGATTTAAACCCATGAGAATGTTCCAGAAAAAAAGAAAACAACCTAAAAACAAGGCGAAAATGTTATGCTTTTTTTTCAACAATATTTTAAAGATATAAAAAGTAACGGATAATAAACTAAACAAAAAACATTTCGGCAAAGAGGGATATATATATATATATATATATATATATATATATATATATATATATATAGGTGCGCAATATTTATATGCGGATACTACTGTTTGTTTGGCTTACAAATAATGATTGAACAATGTAAATTGTTCACTAAAATTACTAACAATGCTAGGTAGATTAGATAGCCTGAGCTGGCTAAAAACTGTCTCTTAACTGTGTCTGACGCCAGATTGTTTTGCCCTGTCTATAACACCAGACAGTTTTACTCGTCAAAGGGAGAAACATCGGACATCCTAGGCAGCAATGGGTTAACAAGTAATTAATTATTAACTTTCGTGATGACAAGTGATTAACGCATCCCTGTCTGAGCCGGCCAAAAACGGCTTCTTTATTGTTGTACTCTATCTAACGTTATATACGATTTTACTCAAAGAGACAAAGAGAGAGCTCTCAAACATCCTAGGTAGCTAGGTAAAAAGTTGATAATACAGTTGATTCCCGAAGTGGCACGGAGAAAACAGCCATATCGAGTTTCAAATTTCTTCGCCTTAAATTTGGAACTGTTTAGGTTGCCGTAGACCTTCGCAGGCGGAAAGTTTTTATACAAAAAAAAGATTAAGAACAACGAGTAAATAGTGGCGCAGAAATGTCGATGTTACGTTTTTTAATAGAAATAGAATTTATAGTAAAATTTTTCTTTCAAGCGACGATTGCTAGAAACGTATTCTGCGTAAGAAAGAGGAAGGGGGGGGGGGGGGGGGGTAAACGTGTTACAACCTAAAGGAGATTGTTCAATTTCCATCAATTTTTTAGAGACAATGGATAAATAATATCACCTACAAAACCATGTCTGGGAATTAGATAATTCCAAAAGCTTTTGCATTGACAGCCATTCCCGTACGTTTACTTCAATGCTGTAACTTTTCACAAGCTTGAATCGAATATCGAAAACCCCTGCCTCAAGGGATCGAATTTAAAAATAATAAAAACCTCTTTGAGTTAAAGCTTCTGAGAGGCGATCACGACATCTGTCTAGAAGGCTTGTCGTAACATTGCTGATTTATGAAAACTAAAAATCATGAGCATATATTCTTGTCGCAATGTTATATACGCTGCAATATGATATGGGGATTAAGAAATTTGCGACGTAACACGAACGCGCTAGGTCTTTTAGACTGGAGGCACTCTTGAAGGTATACGGTATATTAACCTTAAAGAGACAGTGTCGGGGTGCTGATTTGCTGAAGTGTATATGCATATACATGGAGGACTTTTACATCATAACCTAGCTAAATACATGGATGATTTTATTCAAATCCCCACTCTTTGTGAAAAGTCCACAGAGTTACGAGTTGAAACGTTTAAAAAATGATATTATTGCAAACCGCGATTAAGCTTTTACTTCCAAATTTGTGACATGAAGATATGAAAGACAAGAAATAAATGGAAGCTTATATACCTACTTGGAAAACGTCTGTTTTTACGTTCGTTAATGGGATTAAAAGGAAAGACCTGCATGTTTTGAAATGGCGCTGAAAGTGTTTGTTGCAGTTACTTTAGAATTCTAATTGCGGTGCTTTGACGAGTTAGCTCATGCCTGTTATGGTTCGTCCGTTTCGACCGTTTGTTCGTTTGCTAGTCGATCGTTCGTTTGTGTGGAATCAATAGACAAACAATTTTGACGCCAAACAACCGCCTTTATAGCACTGGGTCTGTTTAGTCTTAAGTTTTTGCAAGTGAAACAGATGTTGGAATGCAGTAGTGTTTTACTGGGTTATTTAATGAACCAGTGGGAAATAATCTTATAGTTATAAAAGACTAATTGCTCGACCTGTGTCAAATGTATATAAAGACTATTCGAGTGTTTAATAACAAAGATTCGTTTATTGGATCACAAAGAGAATTATACATGTTTAAATCTATGGACATCTATATATACATTTACTGAATTAAATTCGTTAACTAGGTCATCAACCGAATTAGTCCAAAAGTCGGAATTAAGAGTTTTTCTTTATAATTTTTGAAGACTTCTTTTTCCGTTTTGGCAAGGATAATCTTTATCGTGCGGCTGGCAATTCGGCTGAGGTAGATAGTCTTGGTACTTCTTGATCTCATTCAAGAATTCCACTGGCTCAATGTTTCGAAGAAAGCGGTAATCTTGCAAGGATATGATAATTTTGAAACAGGTGCTGATTAGTCACACCACGAGTGTCTTGTATTAGGGCATTCAAACTAGCTTTCTGAAAATGGCGTCTTTCGAAGAAAGCGGTAATCTTGCAAGGATATGATAATTTTGAATTCAGTGCATTCAAACTATATAGCTTTGTCAAAATGGCGTCTTCCGAAGAAAGCGGTAATTTTGCAAGGGATCATTTTGAAACAGGTGCTGATTAGTCACACCACGAGTGTCATGTATTAGTACTTTCAAACTAGCTTTGTCAAAATGGCGGCTTCCGGAAAAAGCGATAATTTTACATGAGATCATTTTAAAACAAATTGCCGATTGATCACACCATAAGTGTCATGTACTATACATTCAAAACTAGCTTGGTCAAAATAGCGACTTTGAGCTTTCAAGAACGACGGACCGTTAAAAAGACCAACGCTAGACTTCTTCTGGACAATTATTCCGTTGTGTTTTTTCAGTAAGCAATTAGTCAATATGAAATTGATAGTATAGAAGAGTATTTCAGACGCTCTGTTATACCTTTCGACGGAGATTCTCGTATTGAAGCAACAAACTTTGGGGGCTTCCATATTACTTGGGTCCCTGTCATTTGTAGTACTTGAAGCTTGTAAATAAAACAAAAATACAAAATTACCGCCAAACAAACAAACTGGCAAACGTTTATTAATTTATCTTCTTGTAGTTAAAAAAGTTTATATTAATATTCCACATTCTGCAAAAGTACAATATTATTCGCGTTCGTGACACTTTTTAATTATCAGCTTGTTTTCATGTCATTATGCCAAATAGGGCACGTTGATTGGTTGCTGAGAGGTCCGGAAAAACGGCAATGCTCTCTCGGCACTGTGGGAGGAATTACGCTTTTTTTAATGCGTAGAAATTTGATTTGAATAGAAATGAACTGCGAATTAGACATTTTTGTTGGAGAATTTTAAACAATACGTCCTGGAACAATTATTAGTGTTTCTTTCTATAAAAACTACTTCTTTAAAAGTGCGGATGCTTAATGAATGCTTAATTAGCAGGTGTAAACAGGAAACGAAAGAACAAGCTAAACGACAAGATGTGAGGGCGAGTAGGATGAGTTAAAAAACGAGTAAGAAAACAAACCAAAAGCTATATAATAAATGGCTTATTATTGTTCTTGGTATTTTCACTAAACCTTGTTTCTTCGTCGCTCGGTCTGTACGAAAATTTCCGGAAATTACTTCTCCGTATAAACTGACAGACCTCACACTTGGTTTTATAAAGCCTTTAGTATTATATTAGTTTAGGTTAATCTGGGAGTGTTGGGTATTTCTACTTTTTAGTTCCAACTACACCAATTTGTCGAAAGTTTAATAAGGATTTGTAAAATATCTATCCTGTTGTTTGTGTTGTGGCATAACCGTCTTTGGTTACTAGTAATAGAAAATATTTAGAAAATTTCGCTTGGTTGCGAGGCCTACACGCAGGGAACTATATTCGATAGAAGACTGTAAAACACAGGTGCTTGGCTTTACTGATGCAGGTGTCAAACTTTCTATAGGAGTCCACGTTTCTTATTGTTTTTTGCCTTGTGTAATAGACGGTAGTTTATTAAAGTTTACGATCATTTCTTATTAATTGACAAGTATATACGTATGATTGATTAGCAACCGTTTCAAAAAACTTTCCGTAATAATAAACGTGGTATTTCCACAAATTCTCGCTTGTATTATTATTTGTCACCATGCAAACTTTCAAAGAATTAATATAATACAATGAAACAGCTTAAAATAATACAGTTTAGTATAAATACACAGGTGATTATAGAAAATTGAACGCGCTGATTGCTCGAACTACTTCGGATTAATTCCCGATAATCACGACTACATCGTTTATTCAAAAATGGCCGCCAGCCGATTTGTCAATGTGACAGAAGAGGAAATTAACAATTTTGAAGAAAATGTTTTTCCTAAAAGTACAAAATTGTGTATTTATACTAAAACAATTATTCGCCTCAGGCTCAGTTAAAATCGATGATATTATTCACCGATATTCACCTCGCCTTGGACGAATAATTGTTGAATAATATATACGACATCAATGATTCTAAAATAATACAATAAAAATAAGACAGTGACAGGGGCGGATGTAGGATTTTTTTTGTGTTAGTCAAACTTTTTATGGTCCACATTTTAGGGGGTCCGGGGTATGCACCTCGGAAAATGTTTGAAATTTGATTTGCTACTTCCTACAGCACTTTTGAATACAATCTAAACGTTTTAAATCGTATTTTCTGTGGCAAATTTTTTCGAAAATGACTGGTGCAACGTGTTTAATAATAGCCATATGCTATGCTATGCTATGCTATGCTATGCTATGCTATGCTATGCTATGCTATGCTATGCTATGCTATGCTATGCTATGCTATGCTGTGCTGTGCTATGCTGTGCTATCCTATGCTGTGCTATTCTATGCTATGCTATGCTATGCTATGCTATGCTATGCTATGCCAGGCTAGCTATGCTATGCTATGCTATGCTATGCTATGCTATGCTATGCTATGCTATGCTATGCTATGCTATGCTATGCTATGCTATGCTATGCTAAACAACAAATTGTTCACGGTACCTTTCACACATAAAGATGAGGTGGATAGCTTATCTAAGCCTGGAGTGTATCGCATTCCGTGTGAGTTTGGAATTTGTGATGCATGTAATGCACGTAGTGAATCTTTTTGTTATATGAGTATTCTAATAAATGAACATTTTATCTTAATATGGTTTTATCTTAATATCTACAGACAGTTCGTTTTAAGCTGTATCATTGCTAAATTAAACGTAAGGGCTTTTTAAACTCATCAATTTCAACTAAGTTGTCATGCTCCCGCCATCAAGTTTCCTATCCAGTCTTCTATCCAGTCTTTTTACTATCTCTGCATGCTTCAAGCATGGTGTGCACAATGTCTTGGAGAAGTTGTTTGGGGGCATCAAATGTAGGCAGCTGGCATAACGGGCTTCTGAAATGAATGCCGTTCAAACATGTATATATATATAGTAATTGGCGCGTGGCATAAATTTTGACTACTGAGACGACTGCTTTTGCCAAAATGTTTAACTATAAACAAAGATTAACGCTTTTACTCAACTGCATGGATGATTTAGGTCGAAATTTAACCAATTATTAAACCAGCTTAATTCGCATCAGCTCATTCTCACATTATAGCAAACCGACACACTAAAATTGGAAGAAGAAAAGAAATAAAATCATAATCATTGTCTGTTATCGTGTCTTAACATGCATCCCGTATCAGTTTTACACTGCGCTGGTGACCACTATGCATAGCCACAGCAAGATCACAAAATCATGACTATTAGCAAGCTGCCATGCAAACCACAGTGTTGGTTTAATAGCGCACCGTCGAGCTGCTATTTATAGCCCAAAATGCTGACAAACAAACCAAAATTGACTTTCAAATTATTGCAAATGAGCCATTATCTATTGTTCGGACTGCAAGAATTGTGGGTAAAAGCGAACAAACTTAAATAGTGACGTCATCACGACGGAGCGCTATTTTCCCATTCTAATAATTTATAAGATAAAAACAAAGGAGTTCAATAACGATATCGAGACGGAGTTTGCGTATGTCATCAAACGCTTGCACAAATTAAGCCAACTTTCACCTAAAATATCTTATAAAAAATACTTTTTTATCTGAGAAGCAAACACTTCGAAGTCGTTTTTGCCTTGCTTTTTCAACACACTTCTCGGTGTTTGATGTACTATTTCAAAAACGAGTTCAAGTGTTTGATTACGGTATCAAAACATGAAACAGCAACAACTTTCCAAATGTTAGTTGGACGTTCTTAATATACAAATTGCAATGCTCCATTTTTGTTTATGATTTTTCCATGTAGCAGTAGCTTTAGGAAAATTTGTGGCCAAGTCAGTAGGCGCGCATAATTTTGCAAAGGAATTGACGGGCTCTTGGCGGGCTCTCCACAAAGTAAGTAATGGCAAACAGACTTACTAGCGAGCCAACAACTGCAGAATAACAGTGTTAAACATCCAGAAATTGTATTTTAATTTGTTTATTTTAAACAGTATGTTTACTTTGAGTGGAGTACGTTTTCCAGGATTTTTTTTTAAATAATGCGCGCGCAACATCCTGAAACTCGCCTATTCTAGATATTCTAGTTACACGTGCTTAACCATTTACTTTACATTCGTTCGTTCGTTGTTGGCTTGTTCGTTGTTTGTTTTGTTTGTTTGTTTGTTTGTTTGTTTGTTTGTTTGTTTGTTCGTTTGGACATTCATTCATCCATCCATCCCTCCCTTCCTTCCTTCCTTCAGGGTGAAACTGACAGTAGCGACCATCAACATTTGAGGTAAGCCCACTTATGGTATATTCGCTCTATCTTTACGGTATTGAGCACTTTTCGACATTTCGCGAACAACACTTTGTTTGTTTGTTTGTATATATATATCGAAATATAGTAAGGTTTGAGTACTGCCGAAATTATTGAACGTACTTTCTCTCTGACGAAGGGCCTTAACTTTGCTCGAAACGTTGGAAACTATGTTCAATATTTTCGGCAGTACTCGAACCTTACTATATTTCGATAAGGATTTGTATTTCAACACAGCCTACGCAGCACACTACTTTTAAAAAAAGTAGTAAAAAGTTGTAAACAAAATGCGGTAAATTTATCTTCATAAATAATTCAACAATGTCTAAATACTATTGTTGCTATATTGGGAAAAGCAACAATTCTCAGTCGTATTCAATCTCGTTCCCAGAGCCCACGTTCCCCATCCGGGAAACGAGAGACTCTGCGATAATCCGTTTCTAATCACAGGATTCTTGTTATTCCGGTTGAGGTACGCATGCGTAAATATCCCAGCGGAATCTGGATAGTATGTTCTCCTTGTTTGACTTTTCCACAAACAAGTCAATGGGGTTGCTGGCGAAGCTGTAATTACAGTATCTACACACATACGGCGAATATATCGATCGCGGCAACGTCTTCACTGGAGTCTTGTCGTCCGACATCTTTGTTATTTTGGTTTTATTAATTCTATTCCGGTCACTTCAGACCAACTCATGCTCACTATTCAGCCAATAACGTAACGATATGAAACGGATTATCCCAGAGTCTCTCGTTTCCCGGGTGGGGAACGTGGGCTCTGGGAACGAGATTGAGTCGTATTATGACAGCTTCTTGATAAATCAACCCTTATATCTTCGAACATCATTGTTCTTTGCATGTCAAAACAGTAATTTTCTCGTAAGTTGGCACCGTAATTAGTTCAGTCATCTTAAACGTTGAACCCAGCTGGTAAACATGTGGATAGCTTGTGTGCTTTTATAGCAATATAATGTTTACAGTACTTTATCACAGCAAGTCTGTAGCTTCAATTTTAATATTTTTAATTTGGATAACAGCTTGAGAAATGCGAACCATCTTCTCATCATTGAAGATATAAAAATGTTTTGCTTATTTTCAGTTTTTAATTTTCAACTTTTTCACATACAAAAAGTTAAACTACTTTATACTCTATTGAGTCTAACTCCAAGAGGAGGCTTAAACTTTGATTACACTCACTCCAGCGACGTCTTTGACACAAACGCGGGGGAACGCCCTTTATCACTGTGTCGTTTAGATTTAACATTCTGCAAGTTAAACAGATATTACCCACATGTGTTTTTGTCGGTTATTTAATAAACCTGGGCGAAAATAATCTTACACAACTAATTGGTTGAAGCAGAATATTTGGGGTGTTTAACAATGACTTCTTTATAGGATCACAAAAGGAATTATACATTGTTGATATCTATATACATTCATTGAATTAAATTCGTTAACTAAATCATAAACAGAAAGTCCAAGCATCGGAATTAGTTTCTTCTTTATATTTTTAAAATCTTTATTTCCCTTTGCGTCGACAAGGATAACCGCCATACGGCTGGCAATTCTGAGGCAGATAGTCTTGGTACTTCTTCATCTTTTGCAAGAAATCCACTGGCCCAATGTTGTCTTTCATCCACCTTCTTCTCAGTCTCGGACCACGGTTTGCTTCCTTCATTATTGGCAAAGCAAAACAAACGCACAGACCCAGCAACAGCAAAAGACCAACGCTAGACTTCGTTGTGTTTTTACACTGGACAGGTCAATACCAAGTTGATAATGTTCAGGATTATTTCAGATGCTCGCTATAATATACGCTTATCGATAATTTATTAAAGCTTTTAAGTATAGTTTAGTTTAAAATGACAGAAATTGCGAACAAGATGGTGATGTAGCACCTGCTCGGCATTTTTCTAATAGCTTGAACCCAAATTTCTGAATATCAACTTAATTTCTCACGGGGGGCGTTCCCCCATTCTTAAACCCTGACCAAGCTCCGTATAAGTGTCTCATGCAACTGTATAGTCTAACGTTACTGGAGAACCTTGTGTGATGCGCAGTAAAGTTCAATACGTTCCTGGCGCAATTTTTCAAACTGTTTGCATCGCATCTATGCTCAAGTGGGCTGAGCTCTTATTTCTAAATTTAGAAATATGGTTCAACCCTTTAGAAGATGTCAACCAGGTGGAAACGGGTTGGTGATCAATGATATTCGAACTAAAGACTTATATTAACTGAGTGTGAGGTCTGGGGTTTTCGTGCAGACTTTGTGCAAAATACCAAGCAAATACAGACCGAACAAACGAGGTTTAATAAGCCATTTATTATATGTCTTTTGGTTTCTCTTACTATTTGTTTTTATGTTGCCGTTTACCTTACTTTTGAGCTCTTTGTTTTGTTTCTTGTTTACACCTGTTAAGCAATAATTTTCTCCGTTTTTAAACAAGTTGTTTTTATAAAAAGAAATACTAATCTTCCAGGTCGTATTATCGTTTAAAATTTTCCAACGAAAGTATATTTTCATTCAAATCAACTCAAATATATTTTTTCACCAAAACTTGCAGGTCATTAACAAAGGCGTTAATCTCCTCGCACAGCGCCGAGAAGGCATTGCCGCTCTTTTGGACCTTTCAGCAACCAATGAACGTGCGCCATTTAGCATAATGACTTGAAAACAAGTTCAGCAATTTATTATTTGGTACATTCTAATTAGCGGTATTCACGAGCGGCGCATCTTACAAGAGATCCTCTTGGTTTACCTTATGGCTACTATTTATTACGATACATGGATTTTTCAGTTGAGGGAACTGCGTATTTTGCGAGTATTTTGTTGTTGCTGCGATATTACAAGTACAATAGATTTAAACCCATGAGAATGTTCCAGAAAAAAAGAAAACAAGCTAAAAACAAGGCGAAAATGTTATGCTTTTTTTTCAACAATATTTTAAAGATATAAAAAGTAACGGATAATAAACTAAACAAAAAACATTTCGGCAAAGAGGGATATATATATATATATATATATATATATATATATAGGTGCGCAATATGTATATGCGGATACTACTGTTTGTTTGGCTTACAAATAATGATTGAACAATGTAAATTGTTCACTAAAATTACTAAAAATGCTAGGTAGATTAGATAGCCTGAGCTGGCTAAAAAACGGTCTCTTAACTGTGTCTGACGCCAGATTGTTTTGCCCTGTCTATAACACAAGACAGTTTTACTCGTCAAAGGGAGAAACATCGGACATCCTAGGCAGCAATGGGTTAACAAGTAATTAATTATTAACTTTCGTGATGACAAGTGATTAACGCATCCCTGTCTGAGCCGGCCAAAAACGTCTTCTTTATTGTTGTACTTTATCTAACGTTATATACGATTTTACTCAAAGAGACAAAGAGAGAGCTCTCAAACATCCTAGGTAGCTAGGTAAAAAGTTGATAATACAGTTGATTCCCGAAGTGGCACGGAGAAAACAGCCATATCGAGTTTCAAATTTCTTCGCCTTAAATTTGGAACTGTTTAGGTTGCCGTAGACCTTCGCAGGCGGAAAGTTTTTATACAAAAAAAAGATTAAGAACAACGAGTAAATAGTGGCGCAGAAATGTCGATGTTACGTTTTTTAATAGAAATAGAATTTATAGTAAAATTTTCTTTCAAGCGACGATTGTTAGAAACGTATTCTGCGTAAGAAAGAGGAAGGGGGGGGGGGGGGGGGGGGGGTAAACGTGTTACAACCTAAAGGAGATTGTTCAATTTCCATCAATTTTTTAGAGACAATGGATAAATAATATCACCTACAAAACCATGTCTGGGAATTAGATAATTCCAAAAGCTTTTGCATTGACAGCCATTCCCGTACGTTTACTTCAATGCTGTAACTTTTCACAAGCTTGAATCGAATATCGAAAACCCCTGCCTCAAGGGATCGAATTTAAAAATAATAAAAACCTCTTTGAGTTAAAGCTTCTGAGAGGCGATCACGACATCTGTCTAGAAGGCTTGTCGTAACATTGCTGATTTATGAAAACTAAAAATCATGAGCATATATTCTTGTCGCAATGTTATATACGCTGCAATATGATATGGGGATTAAGAAATTTGCGACGTAACACGAACGCGCTAGGTATTTTAGACTGGAGGCACTCTTGAAGGTATACGGTATATTAACCTTAAAGAGACAGTGTCGGGGTGCTGATTTGCTGAAGTGTATATGCATATACATGGAGGACTTTTACATCATAACCTAGCTAAATACATGGATGATTTTATTCAAATCCCCACTCTTTGTGAAAAGTCCACAGAGTTACGAGTTGAAACGTTTAAAAAATGATATTATTGCAACCGCGATTAAGCTTTTACTTCCAAATTTGTGACATGAAGATATGGAAGACAAGAAATAAATGGAAGCTTATATACCTACTTGGAAAACGTCTGTTTTTACGTTCGTTAATGGGATTAAAAGGAAAGACCTGCATGTTTTGAAATGGCGCTGAAAGTGTTTGTTGCAGTTACTTTAGAATTCTAATTGCGGTGCTTTGACGAGTTAGCTCATGCCTGTTATGGTTCGTCCGTTTCGACCGTTTGTTCGTTTGCTAGTCGATCGTTCGTTTGTGTGGAATCAATAGACAAACAATTTTGACGCCAAACAACCGCCTTTATAGCACTGGGTCTGTTTAGTCTTAAGTTTTTGCAAGTGAAACAGATGTTGGAATGCAGTAGTGTTTTACTGGGTTATTTAATGAACCAGTGGGAAATAATCTTATAGTTATAAAAGACTAATTGCTCGACCTGTGTCAAATGTATATAAAGACTATTCGAGTGTTTAATAACAAAGATTCTTTTATTGGATCACAAAGAGAATTATACATGTTTAAATCTATGGACATCTATATATACATTTACTGAATTAAATTCGTTAACTAGGTCATCAACTGAATTAGTCCAAAAGTCGGAATTAAGAGTTTTTCTTTATAATTTTTGAAGACTTCTTTTTCCTTTTTTGCAATTATAACCTTTATCGCCCGGCTGGCAAATCTGGTGAGGTAGATAGTCTTGGTACTTCTTGATCTTATTCAAGAATTCCACTGGCTCAATGTTCTTTTTCATCCATCTTCTTCTCAGTTTTCGACCACGGTTTGCTTCATTCATTATGGGCAGAGCAAAACAAGCGCACAGACCCAGCAACAGCAAAAGACCAACGCTAGACTTCTTCCAGACCATATTGCCCTTGCGTTTTTACTGTGGGCAAGTCAACACCAAAGTGATAGTATTGAAGATTATTTCAGACGCTCTGCTATATACCTTTTGACGACCTTAGGGAGTCTCGCAACGAAGCAGCAAACTTTGAGGGTTTTCATATTACTTTGGTCCCGGTCACTTGTAGCACTTAAAGCTTGTAAATAGAACGCAAATGCAAAATTACCGCCAAACAAACAAACTTAAAACTCATCGTTTGGCCTTTATTGCACCTTTAAGAAGTAAGAGGAACAGTTTAGTGTTTAGATATAACAGTTAGGATTATCCAGTACAAATAAAGGTAGTTTTTTTAAATTGCCAAAGATTACGAGCAAGATGGTGAAACGGGTTGGTGACCAATCAATATTAGATATGTCGTGTATTAGTACATTCCAACTAGCTTTGTGAAAATGGCGTCTTTCGAAGAAAGCGGTAATCTTGCAAGGATATGATAATTTTAAAACAGGTGCTGATTAGTCACACCACGAATGTCATGTATTAGTACATTCGAACTAGCTTTGTCAAAATGGCGTCTTCCAAAGAAAGCGGTAATTTTGCAAGGGATCATTTTGAAACAGGTGCTGATTAGTCACACCACGAGTGTCATGTATTAGTACTTTCAAACTAGCTGTCAAAATGGCGGCTTCCGGAAAAAAACGATAATTTTACATGAGGTCATTTTAAAACAAATTGCCGATTGATCACACCATGCATGCATAAGTGTCATGTACTATACATTCAAACTAGCTTGATCAAAATAGTGACTTTGAGCTTTCAAGAAGGACGGACCGTAAAAAGACCAACGCTAGCGATAGTTTTTTTTTTTTTACAATTATTCCGTTGTGTTTTTTCAGTAAGCAATTAGTCAATGGCAAATTGATAGTATTGAGGAGTATTTCAGACCTCTGTTATACCTTTCGACGGAGATTCTCGTATTGAAGCAACAAACTTTGGGGGCTTCCATATTACTTGGGTCCCTGTCATTTGTATTACTTGAAGCTTGTAAATAAAACAAAAATACAAAAGTTACCGCCAAACAAACAAACTGGCAAACGTTTATTAATTGTTCTTCTTGTTTATATAGCTTCGCATAAGTAATTCAGTTAAAAAAGTTTATATTAATATTCCATATGCTACAAAAGTACAATATTATTTGCGTTCGTGACACTTTTTAATTTACAGCTTGTTTTCAGGTCATTATGCCAAATGGCGCACGTTGATTGGTTGCCATGAGAGGTCCGGAAAAACGGTAGTGCTCTCTCGGCACTGTGGGAGGAATTACGCTTTTTTTAATGACTTGTATAGAAATTTGATTTGAATAGAAATGAACTTAGAATTATTAGACATTTTTGTTGCAGAATTTTAAACAACAATACGTCCTGGAACAATTATTAGTGTTTCTTTCTATAAAAACTACTTATTTAAAGGCGGGGATTCTTAATGAATGCTTAATTAGCAGGTGTAAACAGAAAACGAAAGAACAAGCTAAATAACAAGATCTGAGGGCGCGTATAGGATGAGTTAAAAAACGAGTAAGAAAACAAACCAAAAGCTATATAATAAATGGCTTATTATTGTTGACTGCTCGGTATTTTCAATAAACCTCGTTTCTTCGTCGCTCGGTCTGTCCGAAAATTTCAGGCAATTACTTTTCCGTACACTGACAGACCTCACACTCGGTTTTATTAAGCCTTTAGTATTATATTAGTTTAGGTTAATCTGGGAGTGTCGGGTATTTCTACTTTTTAGTTCCAACTACACCAATTTGTCGAAAGTTTAATAAGGATTTGTAAAATATCTATCCTGTTGTTTGTGTTGTGGCATAACCGTCTTTGGTTACTAGTAATAGAAAATCTTTAGTAAATCCCGCTTGGTTGCGCAGGTGAACTGTATTCGATAGAAGACTGTAAAACACATGCAGTGCTTGGCTTTACGGATGCAGGTGTCAAACGTTCTATAGGAGTTCACGTTTCTTATTGTTTATTTGCCTTGTGTAATAGACGGTAGTTTATTAAAGTTTACGATAATTTAGTGAAGGTAAATTTCGAGTGTAGAATTAATACATTATAAGACCAAACCGGGACCGTTCCGAAAAATGCAACATCAACGCCTTTCGGGTTATTAGTGTGTTTGTTTGTCGGAAATTTTGCATTTGCGTTCTATTTACATAACTTTAAGTGCTGCAAGTGACAGGGACCCAAGTAATATGAAAGCCCCCAAAGTTTGCTGCTTTATTACGAGAGACCCCGCTGTCGTCGAAGGCTGTAAGAGAGCGTCTAAAATAATCTCCAATACTGTCAATTTGGTATTCAGACTTGCCCACCATAAAAACTCAACGAAAGATGGTCTGGAAGAAGTCTAGCGTTGGTCTTTTGCTGTTGCTGGGTCTGTGCGTTTGTTTGGCTCTGCCAATAATGAAGGAAGCAAACCGTGGTCCGAAACTTAGAAGAGGATGGATGAAACAGAGCATTGGGCCAGTGGATTTCTTGCAAAAGATCAAGAAGTATCAAGACTATTTGCCTCCTAATTGCCAGTCGGATGTTGAATATGGTTGTTGAAAAAAAAATAGAAAAGTATAAGCAAAAAACTGCTAATTCCGATTCTTGGACTTTCGGTTTATGACCTAGTAAACGAATATAATTCAGTGAATGTATATAGATGTCAAAATATTTAAACATGTATAATTCTCTTTGTGATCCAGTAAACGAATCTTTGTTAAACACTCGAATATTCTGCTTATTTGTCTTTATGTAGATTTGCCACAAACCGACCAATTATAGTATTTTGTGAGTAAGATTTTTCGAACGAACGAACGAACGAACGAACGAACGAACGAACGGACGGACGAACGAACGAACGGACGGACGGACGGACGGACGGACGGACAAACTCGCAGGCAGAATCTAGGGCTGCCTGAAAGCTTGCAGAGCAGCGCAATTATAGAATTGTGAATATCACTAACTATATCAAACACTTTCAGCGTGATTTCAAAAACTGACCTTTCCTATTTCCCCTCAGCGAACTTAACAACATATATTTTCCAAGTAGGTAAACTTCCATTTATTTCTTCTGTCTTCTATCTCTACAAACCACAAATTTGGAAGTAAATGCCTAATTGCTGTTCCAATAATGTCAATTTTAAACATTTCAACCCTTAAATTTGTGGGGAATAAACTTACATGCACGTCGCATTTGAGTAAATGCTTCTATGTATTTTGGCTGGATTAATGTCACACCCACGTTATACACTCTGGGATAATGGGATTATATATATATATATATATGTGTGTGTGTGTGTGTGTGTGTGTGTGATATCACACTGCTAATAGTCATGCTTCTGCGCTGCAGTTTGGACAAACAACAATAAATGCAGTGTCTAGCTCACCATCAGCAACTGTGGACAGCTGGTTCGTCCTCTTGGCAATTAAACGTATAATATTTTGTGAGCATATATATATATATAAGCTCATATTATCTATTCATAACCCATGTGCGATAAATATATATATATATATATATATATATATATATATATATATATATATATATATATATATATATATATATATATATATTTATCGCACATGGGTTATGAATAGATAATATGAGCTTATATTACATAGAATACTGTATAGACTTATACTATTATAGACTATAGGTCACATGCATGGGCTCCATGGACATGCAATGATCATTCAGTAGAAATCAGAGAAGATACAATTAAGTCATTGCTGCCTGGGATGTCTGGGGAGTTTTGTCTTTGACGAGTAAAATCGTCTGCCGTTAAACAGAATAAAACAACGAGGCTGTTTTTTACGGACTCAGGCAGGAATGGGTTAATGACGTGTAATTAAGTATAGGTTAGTTATCGAGACGGAGGCAATAGTGTGGCATAAAGTGTCATGAAAACAGCTCCCCTACGATTTGCATGCTAAAGTTGATTTTTTTCTTTTTTGAGTTGACAAGATGTCAAACTATCAGAAAATGATGGGTTCAAATTTCCGATCTTTCGATATACAGGGGGGGGTTAATGAGAGCTTGGAAAATTTGAACTGCATTTTCTGATAGTTTGACACCTAGTCAACATAAAAAAGAAACAAAAATCAACTTTAACATGCAAAGCCTACGAGAGCTGTTTTATTACGTTTCACATACCACACTATTAGGGCTAGGATGAAGGTCAGGAACGGTCTTCGAGTCACTCCTATTAGCCATGTCTCCGACCCCTCGACCTCCCCTGTATATTGAAAGGTCGAAAATATGAACCCCCTCATTTTCCAATAGTTTGACATCTGTAGTCAACTGAAAAAATCAAAAAAAAATCAACTTTAGCACGAAAATCTTATGCGATTACACTTTATAATTATACCGCGCTATAACTAAACTCTCCCTTTGTCTTTGATGAGTAAAACATCGAGGACGTTTTTTGGTGGGCTCAGGCAGGAATGGGTTGATCACTTGTTAAGGATCGGTTAATCAATTGTTAGCCCATTTTTGCCTGAGATGTCTGGGGGTTCTCGAGTAAAAATTGTCTGGCCATAGACAGTAAAACAATCTGGTATTATTAAACCTGAGTAAAACAACGAAAGGACCGCTTTTGGCTGACAGGAATATGCTAGATTAAACCAATAAGAGAAACTTCATGGCTATACTTTATTGTAATCATTTTTACCTAAAAGAGTATTAATTTTAAGAACATTAATAATACTGGTTTGTAGTTAGTTTACATAAGAGTGACATATCAATTAGACCTTGAACCTAATGATTTGAAAACTAAAACTGATGAAGCAAGCAAATATACACTTAACACTAAGGCAAAGTACATGTTTCGTAACACCTGTTTTTACCTCAAAGTGATATCTTCGAAGATTTTGACTCTTCGCAAGCCTGTTTAATTCGAGCTACATTTGCTTGTTTGGTTAATCTAATAACCCAGCTAGCACACAACGTTATCGCAACGTTGGTAGAAGGTTGTGGTTTCGTTAGGTCGGACGTAACATTACAACAACGTAATGAAGGAAATATCGAAGGAAAGAATAATAATAATAATCATAATAATAATTTGTATTTATATTACGCAAATTCATGTGATGTTCAATGCGCATAACAATGAATAAAATTAAAGAAGATAAAAAGAAATTATATACATAGTAAAGTTATAAAAATATAAATGTATGATATAGAGAATATAAAATGTATATAAAATGAATAATTGGACTTAGGTTAGAGTCAACTAAAAGCCATAGTATAAAGGTAAGTCTTAAGTTTTGATTTAAAATTAGAAAGGCGTGTATAAGTGATTCAGTATGTTTCCTGTCGAGAAATTTCCTAATATGTCTGATATTGTAAAGATGGTAGAATGAAGGAAAGAATATATAGAAGGAAAAAATTGGTAAAATTCAATTAAATCTACATTAAGCGGCTAAATATACGAAAATGAACAACGTTTGAAAACATTTCGGCAAGACAACACAACAGCAGCAGTCGATTTTATTACCAATGTATGTACTACACAAAATACTTTAATTTAATTTGGGATGAAAAAGTTTAAGTTGGCCTCCTGCTTTCCTATTATGCATACCGTATTTACACAATTAAGCGCCGCCCCAAATAAGCAAGCTGCACCGCTCCCAAATAAGCACCGCCCCTAAATAAGCACCACTTCCAAATAAGCGCCGCCCCCAAATTAGCACCACCCATAAATAAACGCTGCCTCCAAATAAGCACCGCCCCCAAATAAGCACCGCCCCCAAATAAGCACCGCCCCCAAATAAGCACCGCCCTACGCATAGGCGCCACAGTTATTGACGAAATGCGGAGCTTAATCGAATCATTGTTCGACTTTTGAGCCAAATTAAAAAATAGCTACGATACAACTCAATCTAAGCTAGTCGATGAAATGTATTATTCTATATTTCACCATTGCTCATACTCTCCAGAACTTTAG
This sequence comes from Paragorgia papillata, assembly GCA_035771165.1. Lineage (NCBI taxonomy): Eukaryota > Metazoa > Cnidaria > Anthozoa > Scleralcyonacea > Coralliidae > Paragorgia > Paragorgia papillata. Next base: position 1,192,176 of record JAWNZC010000376.1, on the reverse strand, counting down.
CAATGCGTAGTTCCGTTGTGCTTTTTAAAGATCGCCGCCCCCGATTAAGCACCGCACCTGAAGTCCTAAAATTAATTTAAAGAGCGCCGTTGCTCTTCATTGCGTAAATACGATATACTCTGCAATTGAAATACGTACATCGTTTATTCCGCTTTCAGACACTTGTTTACTTTCTATGAGCGATTAAGCACAGGAAATTAACAAGCGTCTGCAAGATGATAGGTCTTCCACATTTCCTCAAATTCTGTTATTGTTGTGATGTTTTTGGTTGCTTATAATTATATAGTAAATATATATATTTAAAAAGATAATAGTTGCAGCCAGGAATTCTGTTAAAAATCTTTATTCAAAATGTTTGACACTGGCTTGAAGGTTTAAAAGGTTTTTGGATGTTTCGGCTAAGTTACTATGGCCTTCATCAGCACATAGCGTTCTAAGTTAGGAAACTACTTTTCTCAAACTCATTAATAATTTATGAGTTAATTAGCCAACCAAAGAAAAATATTTGGTCATGTGCAAGAGTTTTGAAACCCGGTAAAGGTCGCGCTAACTGAATTCATAATTACGAATATCAGATAATAAACGGCAGAAACAAACTAATTCGGGCAGTCGCTTCAGATACTAAACACCTTAGCTTTGAGCTTTTGTTTACAATCATTAAATTTCTCTTACGCTCTACACTGACTTTCACGCTTATTTGTTTGCATAGGCAGCAAGAATATAGTCAAAACAATATTCTTCGTAAATTTCGTGAAGTTCTGGACTAAACTTTTCAAAATATTAGCTTTCGACTAAACAAATTAATACACATAACAACACTAGCCCAGGACGGCTTTATTTAGCACGACAATGGTGCAATTTCATTGGTCTGTGTACACAAATGGAACGGAATGTGTGGCTCGAACGTTGATTCAGCCGTTTGAAAACTGGCTGCCAGTTTATTATACCGAAGAATTGAGTTGGCGTTTCTTAAATGACGTCACGCCTTGTCGGTTCCAGGCCCTATTTTGATCATATAATATTTGCGGCAATTTTTCGCGGGACGTTCAAATTGCAGGATTTTGCCGATGCTTGAAGCAAGATATCTATTGGACCAAATCAAAAACTGTAAAATAACTTATCAGTTCTTTTGTCGTGATCTATACAAACGAATAAAAACGGTGTAGGGTTTATATGCACTTTAAAATCATGGCCAAACTCTTATTATGTTTTCCTCATGAATTATTAATGAGTTCGATAATTGTATATATATAGACCTGGCATGCTTTTGTATTTTCACTTGTCTGAAGATACAATACAGTACAGTACAGTACAGTACAGTACAATACAATACAACACAACACGTACACAGCACAGCACAGTACAGTACAGTACAATACAATACAGTACAGTACAATAATTGAATTACACAATACGGTCTATAAGCACCTGTTGCATTGGCAGCCGGAAAACTCATTCCCTTAATTTGGGAACGAAATTCGGACATACAAGTCGCTGATTTAGCAGTAGTTGGCAGTTGGTTCCAGATATGTGATATAATATAAATAAACGAGTTATGCATACATAGATTATTATAAGAAGGTTGATTAACATTGAGACCGGAACTACGTAGGTTGTAAGTTTGTAAGTCGAGGAGTAGAAAGTCAGAAATCTTGAAACATTTAAAGAATAATATAAGTGATTGTTCAAATCTTCATGATGACTTTAAAATAGAGTCGAAATATTACAATTTCACAGTTTAGTTCCACTTGTTTTCACTGTAATAATATAGAGGGAAAAATTACTCAAATATGATTGGCTAATGAAGAGGGCATTTTTTTGTAATTTAGGGCAAAATTACTTGCACTTGATTGGTTCCTTGATCAGCATTACTTGCATGTGATTGGTCGCTTGGTTACTTAGCAACAGTGAATTTCAGAGGACTGATTTTTTTTTCAACAAATCTGCAACGTTTTTTGGTCTGAAACTACTTTTTTGTTTACTTAATTACTTTGAACTAATTTAAACTATTGAAAGAATATAAACTATTAGTGAAAATGAATACACTAGAAAATTTACGAACTTTTGCCTGTGTTTACAAAACGAAAGCTACAGGCACAGCGATAGAGCGAGGGAAATTTGGAATGTTGCCGAGCACCGACCGTGATAAGGTGTATGTACTTCAACATTTTCTGGA